>JAGKTI010003724.1:0-26104 GCA_018397915.1 Birgus latro
TCAATACATATAAAACAAGCAAATTTTTAACTTTGACCTTGTCTGTGACTTTGAGGTTTGGGTTAAGGTCATTCATACTTGGCTGAAATACATACCATATAAAGTTCTATAAAGGTACCAAGTTTGGTGATTGTAGCTCAGTTCCATCAAAGTTCTTGAAATTGTGCAGTTGAACCTTGACCTTGGCTGTGATGTTGAATTTTGGGTCAAGAGCGTTCATATTTGGTAGCCAGCAATTCACCACATGGCAAGGTCATCCAGTTTCTTCCTCAGTTCGACTGCAGGGGCCAATAAATTCTGGAGTACTTCACTGGTGGTAATGGTGAATTGAATAGGCTTAGGATAGTGTTCCCTTCAGAATAAAGGTAGTTCGGGACTTTAAGCTTGGCTGCGGCCTTCAGTTCTGGGTCAAGGCCACTCATACTTGGTGGCCATGCATAGCATAGCGAGTTCTGTATTCCAAGTTTGGTGATTGTACCTAGCAGTCTATCTTGTATTTATGCTTTTAATTTTTGACTCAGTGACCTCACTGCTTTCCACTGACCATCGGGGGATCTCAGAAACTACTGGCCCAAATGGGCCCATAGACTATCATTCCAGATCTGTTCCATAAAAATTTCAAGTCTACATTAATCGGTTTCTGAGAATCTGTGAATAGACTATTTTCATAGGTTTTTAGCTGTAACCGGAAAACCAGTACTGGAAACTGGCAGATCTGGACACTTCCACAATTACGTCAGCAATCCGTAATTTCCGCAATAGCGGGCCGCATGATTTCAGTTGTGGAATTGCGATTGCAGCAAACTCGTTCGAAACTTGCGGTATTGCGTTGCAGAAGTACTTCCGCAATCGTAATCATGTCCGCAGTTTCCCATCTGGCGGTCGGTGTTGGTTAGTACAGGCTACAGCATGACTCATGGTTATCAAGCTTGAACAGGATTCTCGGCCAGCAGCGACGGCGGGCCAGGTGTCACACGTCAGTTAGCAGTAGGGATGGGCGATACCAGGAGAAATGATTTGATAAGATACAGTATGATATACAATAAGCAAGCACGGCAGTAAATTTTGTGGCACGCATAGCTAATCATGCACAGTTGTTCCATAATTTGACAGATGACGACCTTAAGGGCTAATGTAATGGTGATCACTGAAACTAATTTTTTTATGGTCTTACTGAGTTATTATCTGCAAGAGTAAGCACATTTCTATGAATAATTATATGACGACCTTAAGGGCTAATGTAAAGGTGATCACTGAAACTAACTTTTTTATGGTCTTACTGAGTTATTATCTGCAAGAGTAAGCACATTTCTTGAATAATTTATATAAGTTATATGGACTGCATTCTTGTGCTGGTCAGACTGATTTTCCCACGTGGCACAAAGGCTATTTCGTTTCCTTGAATTATTATTTTTGTAATAAAGGAAAAGATTATCTTTATTATAATATTAGTATTGTGAGAGACTGTTCTCCCAGGGCTCGGACATCATGAAGGCCAAAAGGGCTAGGCTGACCTCAGAGAACTTGGAGGAATTGGTGTTCATGAAAGGGAACATGGACCTGCTCAAGATGGATTTGCTCTCATTCTTGGAGGACTCAGACTGACTGTGACGTCTGGGTGTGAAGAAGTGTCAAGTGTCACAAGTGTGAACTTCTGAACTTAGAAGTATGAGTCAGTGAGGACTTTGAGAAGTGGCCCGACTGAAGTTATGAACGGAGTCACTAGTGAGTAGTGAGGATCACAGTGTCTGTCACTGTGGCAAATTAATTTCATAAATAGATTATAAATACAATAATTTACTACATACCAATCGATTCACCCTCTGTTGTGTACTTTGTATTGAAATTTGTGAAATTGGATTGCGGTTGCGGTATTGAGGTAGCAGAACTGCACATTTCAATATTGCAGAATTGCGTTAGCGGAATAGAAATTTAGACTGCGGTGCCCAGCTCTGAAAACTGGATGAGACTAGGCCATATGAAGCCGCCAGCTGGGGGACTCAGATGGCCAAGTATGATGGCCGTAGCTTTAAAACTCAGCGAATATGAGCAATTTACTTCTTTGTATGAAAGAATAATTAAAATGATGATGATGATAATGATGATGATGATGATAATAATAATAATAATAACAATAATAATAATAATAATAATAATAATAATAAAGATGAGAGTGACCAGTCTCACTCATCCCTGAGCGGCATTACGTGAGGAATTAACCCCAACCACCCCTTGGACATAACCTTCATCAGCTCAATCCGACTGGAGCACCGTATTTACCCACAAAACCACCAGGCGCCAAAATTTGGTTATATGGTTGCCAACTACCGTTGAAATGGTTTCCTGGTGTACAGGAAATATGTAATAATAATAATAGCAACAACAACAACAACAACAACAACAACAATAACAATAATAATAATAATAATAATAATAGAAATATTGACAAGAACAATATGACTCACCACTGGTGTTGTGAGTTGTAATAATAATAATAATAATAATAATAATAATAATAATAATAATAATAATAATAATAATAATAACTCAAAAACGAAAATTGCTATTAGCAGTTTTAATAAATCACCACATGACAATGTCATCCGTCTTGTGCATGTGACCTCAGTACAAAAGAAAAGTATACTTTGAACTTTGACCATGGCTGTGACCTTGAGTTTTGGGTCAAGGTCATTCGTACTTGCCAGCCATGCATAGCATATGAAATTCTTTAAGTCTACCAAGTTTGGTGATTGTACTTTTTTTGTTGTGCAGTTGAACTTTGATCTTGGCAATGACCCTGAGTTTTTGGTCAAGGATATTCATACTTGGTAGCCATTAATTCACCACATGACAAGGTCGTTCAGTTTCATTCTTAGTTCGGCTGCAGGGGCGAATTTGTTTTCCCCAGTACCAATCTGGGGATCTGATGATTTCAAGAGGCTTGAAATTGTAATCAATAGAAATTAAATATATTTTGAACCTTGACCTTGGCTGTGACCTTGGGGTTTAGGTCAAGGTCATTCATACCTGGTAGGCATGCATAACATGTCAAGTTCCATGAAAGTTCCAAGTTTGGTGATTGTAGCTGAAATCCATCTTTTGTAAACTGCACACAGTGACCCCCAAAATACTTTACATTGACCCCTGGGAGATATCAGAAACTACAGACCCAAATGGGCACACAGTCATTTCAGACCTGCTCCCCGACCTTGGCTATGTCCTACAGAAATTTCAAGTCTATACCTTTACTGGTTTCTGAGAATCCACGAATAGACTTTTTTTTTTTTTTAATAGTATTTTTGGCCGTAACCGCTACTGGAAACTGGATGATACTGGGTCATATAGGGCGCAGATGCTGTAGCTTCGAAACTGAACGAATACGGGCAGTTTACTTCGTAAGAAAGAGTAATCATAACAATAATAATAATAATAATAATAATAATAATAATAATAATAATAATAATGACAAGAACAATATAACTCGCCACTGGTGTGGTGAGTTTTAATGATAATTATTATTATTATTGTTGTGGTTGTTGTTGTTCTTGCAGTTATCGTTGTTGATGTTATTGTTATTAATATTGTTATTGGTACCACTGATGTATGTGATTCCTTTGAAATGTACTCGAGTGGTCAACAACCCTATTTAACTCTTCATTTGTCTGTCTGTCAGTTTGTCTAAGTAGGTGTCTGTCGTTCTATCTATCAATCCATCCATCTATGTCTGTCTGTCAATCTGTCTAGCTATCTACATATTACACAGGTACAGATAAAAACCAATTTCCTTACAGACGTATCAGATGACTCACCTGTGTGGTAATCTTCAGCTTTTATGATCCTCATCAAAGTGTTAATCCTCACTAGTGTAATACTCCTCACCTGTGTAGTAATCCTCATCTGTTGTTAACCCTCACCTGTGTTGTTCTCACCTGTGTCATAATCATCACCTGTATTATAATCCTGAACATTGTTGTAATCCTCAGCTATTTTTATTATCCTCACGTATACTGTAATTTTCACATAATTTTAATATCCTCATCTTTGTTGTAATCCTCACATTTGTTATAGTTAAGAACTGTATTAGAATCCTTACTTAACCCCTTTGCTCCTAGAGTTCCTGTGACAGGAATTTTGCTGTTGGTGTGTTAGGCGTACCGCCCTCCTCCTGTCGGCTCATAGTCGCGAAGCTCATAGGTCCCTACCCCAGGGTTCCCTTCTTTATTTAATTTTGATAATGCCCAATTCCGTCCCATACTGGGGACGCAGGGCGCAAAGCGGTTAAATTGTTCCTTTCTTTGTTAAGACTTCATCTGTGTTGTAATCCTCACCTGTGCTATAATCCTCATCTGTGTTATAATCCTCAACTGTGTTACAATCCTCTCTTATATTATAATCCTCACCTGTGTTATCATCTTCACCTGTGTTATAATCCTCACCTGTGTTATAATCCTCACCTGTGTTATAATCCTCACCTGTTTTACAATTCTCAGAACATCATCCAGTGCTGGCTTGAATGGGGCATCAGCGGGTAGCTTCCAGGCAACAAGCGTTTCCAGTAAACTCTGCTTACCGACATACAAGGACGTGGTTCCGTCCAAGTTTGCGAAGTACTTGGACACGCTCAGTTGGATGTTTATCTTTGCTCCGGCGTGCGCACGCCTCCTATTGTGGTATTTAATTAGCTTTTTAATATATTTGTTAAACATTTTCGTTTTGTTGAACCTTATTTCACATAACCCATTCGAGGAAGAAGACAATACTACTGTTCTACATGCTTCCCTTGTGCTTCGTGGGCAGCCTCAGACTCTCGTATCAGTCTGGAATTAAAACTCAGCACAGAAAGTAGAAACATGCAAGTTTTAGGCCAAGTTAGAATACAAAGGTTATAGTTGTTCAGTATCCCCATTAATGCCCTGGAATAATCCAAGGCGTCCCGACAAAGTATGGGTACATCGCAAAGTTTTGTCATAGTGACACCGGACGATGTACTCATTTGTTATGCAATTGCAAGGTGCGTCATTTGCACACTTTTCAAGTTTCACGGGTAATTTTTGGTGGGCATAAGTGGAGGATACTGCCTGGCCCCACCTGACCCCCTTCCCCCCATACGCCATTTTCTCGGCAATTCACCTGTTAGCAGCGACCTGACAAGTAAAGACATGTCACGCCACAGTCTCTCCAATGACGAAATTCACGGTAAAAGTGATTCCTGAGGTGGAGGACAAAGGAACAAATAAGCTAGAGGTAGAAACAAACAGAAGTGATGAGGTGTTAATGTCGTAAAGGAAGGTGCCATAATTGATGTGTCTGGTGAGTGAGCAATGCTTATATCTCAGGTATTATTGTGTGAAAACCAATATACCCTTGTACAACATATAAATTCGTACCAAATAAAAAAATAAATACATAGTTTGTTTTCTTTGAAGCTAGGTACCCTCATAGAGCATGAAAAGGTAAGAGTGACTCTCACCTGTAGCAACATTTATAAGCTCGGGAGGGCGATTTCTCTGTGAATTTCCATGTTTCTCACCAAAAGTGGAGGTTTGAGCCCCCCCAAAAAAAATCCAACATTGGTGGGGTTGGGGGGGGGGGGATCAGTGGCGGAAAATCAGCCAGGACGTGACTGGTTAGGTTGCCTAACCATGAGCTCATATGCAACTGATGGGGCAGCTGTACTAATTGAAAGCATGCTTATCTGGATGTGAACCCGGTGGTCTGCAGACTGAAGCTCCCTTTCCCTGCAGTCCACCATCCTCTTTTGGGGGGATAGGGAAGGGAGTGAGGGATGTTTGTAAAGCTGGGCATCTTCATTACCCGGTCATATCACTGCCACCACTTGAAAGCATCGTCTCCAGCACCAGATGGGGCAGTAAAAGACTGTATGAACATAGATATATAGATTTTTTTGTATATATATTTTACTTTCCAGTACGATAACGTATTATTTTTTTTTTATAATACCCATTCTACAAGTGAAGTCAATACTGGAGTTAGGCGTCTTCTCGCAGTGGCACTGATATAACTGATCGGCTCTGCTGCCTGGTTATACAAACGTTACTCAACTCCCTCACTATCTCCACAAGGTGGTTGGCGTACTGCGGAAGCAAGGCAACTTCAGCCTGCAGTCTGTTTGGTTCATATTTAGTTGAGCCTGAGATTCTAAGTATTACTAATAAGAGTACAACTGCTTCAATTAGCCGACAGGCCATTGATGAGCACATCCAACTCATAAAGGGAAAAGTAAACAGTGCTGCCAGTCAGACTGTTCAGCTCAGTTTGCCTTCGCCAGTCAATGGTCCCCTAACCTTACAACTGGAGATGGGAGTATAACTTCAGCTGTTATGAAACTTATTCAATGCTCTCTTCAGTTTAACTTGGGTCCAAAACTGTCGTCTTTGTCTTGAATGTTGAACTGTGGCAATTGATTAACATTAGAATATTTGCTAGTCATTAAATGTTATGGGACGGATGTAGGATCGTAGTACTGATTTTATCTACCACTAAGTTACGTGAATTAAGGTGCAAAGAATTAACACCAGGGCCGAGTTAAATTATTACGGACCATGCAGGGAAATTTCAGAGTCTGACGGTCAGATCAAAGGCAATAATACTTAAATAAGTTAACCTTACATTACTTACAATATCTCTACACAGCACAACACATACTTAGGCTCTTTTATATAATATACAGGCGCAGATAAGGACACTTCATAACCAATTAGAATCATTTACAAATATATTCAAACAAGATCAGTCATACACTTCAACAAATAGAAAACTAAGTGGGAACAGTTACATTACTAGGTTGCTATCTGTGTACAAGTTAAATAGAAAGTTGTTATTTACAACTCGATGCCTTGGAGTACTTCTCACACTACATCACTACACTAAGAAAGGGACTTATAGGAGACTGGAGTCGATAGGGATGTGTTTCTCCACTTCTAGACATTCTTCATATATCCCAGGAGTCACGCCTCTTTTTCCTGCACTCATCAGTCTGAATAGTAGTAGCATTATATCTGTTTCAAACATTGTCTTCGTGAGGATGGCCCCATCAGGTTATTCAGCTGGTGTTCTCTCCTGCATTCTGTGGATGCGTTCCTTAGTTCGGTTCCGCTTGATTTGTCCCATTGTATTTCAAAATGGGTAGATCCTTATCAGTGCCGATGTGCCGTGCTCCTAACTGGGTCATAGCTGAGTCGGAATTGATGGTAAATTAAGCCACGGTCAGCCGAGATAGGGCGAAATTATATTGTCACTTCCAATGGTAAACCTCAGATTAGTGGCCAGGCAGCGGCCAGTAACACCTCCCTTCCTGAGGAAGGAAATTTACTAGGAGAAATTTCTTTACATCTCACAAGGCTACATCCCAGACAAACAGTATGCCAAAACATTCCATTCCTCCTTGACATGGTGAGAATTCAGAGGATACTCGTGGAGGAATACATTCCAGCGGGTTAATCGTTGATTCTTATATCTAAATTCTGCTAAAAAATTTAGTAGGTGATGGTCTGCATACTCAGAAATAGGCCTTGAACCAGAACCATCACACACTGGAATATGTTGCTGGGTAAGTAAGCGTGCATGGCGTTCATTTCCAATAGTGTAGTAATTCTTCTGAGCAACATCAAGCTTTTTGCTAAAGTGATAAGCAGGTAGTTCAACACCATGATCAATAGCTTGTAACAGAACTGCACCCACAACACCAATTGATTCAGCTGCAAAATTTAAAGGCTTACAGAAATTTAGGGCTTCAAACACAGGCTGACTAGACAGAATCACCTTAGCTTTTGAAAATGCCTCTTCATATTCTTCCTTCCACCCACATATGACTCTTTTCTTTGACAAAAGTGTGAGGGGAGCTACGGCATCAGGAGAAATTTACGACAAACCTGCAATAGTAACCCACCATACCCAGGAATCTTTGTAATTAATTTACGTTTGTTCCTGCATTGCTTGAACTTAACAATGGCCTTAACTTCGTCATCAAGCAGACTTACTTTACCCAATCCAACCGTCTAGCCTAAGTATTGAACTTGGGCCTTTTTCATGGTCACACTTCGTTACACTGATTACAACGATATCAGATGGCGGCCTCTGCAGCAAGGCAGCTAGCTGGATCAGGTGTTCCTCCCAGGAGTTACTGGTAATAAACAAATCAGCAATGTATGTGGCCCATCTCGTGATATCACTTGTTTATTCATTAGCCTCTGAAACGTGGCTGGACCATTTTTCTTCCCGTGTGGCACATAAAATGGGTTGTTTCGTGGGCCCTATCTGCCAGGGCGATTTGCCAATCCCTTAAATTTTGGTGATGATCTTTATACTGCCTATATTGTCAGTTCAGTCATATACACTAGAAAGTGGATAATCATCAGTTTTAATGGGGGACTATCCGGAGTTTGGAACTAAGGTGACTAGGGAGCAACACTCGCTTTGGCATGGCTCGGTCAGTCCCTGCTGCAACATGTAGGTCACCTTCTGCTGGATAATGGACTGCGCTTGTGAACTCACACGGTTGGGAGGTTGCAACCGTGACAGGCGTCTGCAACATCGACATCGAGCTGTGTTGTATCCATCACCCAGGGGTGTTCTGGAAAACAGGAGGATAGCTCCCCAGCAAGACTGTCAGGTTAGCATGTCGTTCAGCTGTTAAGTGAGAGTGTGTTTCCCTGTCCTGCATTCCTAATGGAGCTGGGTTCGAATCCCAGCTGGGGCAGGAAACAGTTTAAGGATTTGAATTTCATTACAGCAGACTTTACTGACCTACCAGAAGACCCGCCGACATGTCGTAAAAAATACCCCCGCTATTACCAGCACACCAGTCCTATATGAGACAACCCTAGCATGTATTCAGTATGGAAGGTGTGTGTTAGTGCCGAAGTGGTGACATTTGTAAGTGTATGGATATAGGAGGACGATTAGGCATTGATAATAAGCTATGAAGTCCATGCCCAGAGTCGGACACATAATGAAAAAAAAAATCCATCCATGCCTCCTTGTTCCCTCTCCACTTGGCAGTCTGGTCCAATATCAAAGGGCAGCCTGGATCAGCTACTGTCTCTGCGGCTGACATCACACATTCATCGCTAGGAGGTCCCGCATCCTCTCACCCATAGTACTCCTTCAGCATATTGGCATGGCACAATCTTCCTGTCCTCCAGTCTTTGGTCTGTTTAGCACTGTTAAAATCACCTACCCTCTTCTCTACTACATAAGGGCCTGAGAAACTTGCCTATAATGGCTTTCCATGAACCAAGCAGTACTAGCACTTTGTCTTCTAGGTGAAACACTCGGCTCCTAGCCTGCTTGCTTTTAATATACCAACTGTTTAATTCAATTGAGCAGACTTCAAATTTACCTTCAGTGCGAGTAAACTGTTGCTAGTCATTGTTTAAAATATGAGACATAGATTAGCAGATTGACATAACCATCATCAATGACCCATTGTTCCTTAATCAGCTTTAAAAGACATCTCACACTGTGACAAAAAATAAACTCAAATCGGGAGTAACCTATGGACTCATTTGGCGTCTCTCTGGTTGCAAACAACAGGAAGGGACGACCTTTGCCCCAGTCCTTTTCATAAACGATAGTACGATACAGTATTATTTTAACATTTGTTTGAGAGTGAGTTAATACCTCTCCAGTGCTCCCTAACTCTGAGGATGGTGGGCTGAGATGATCTTGGAGATCACATAGTCTTTGAGGGTTTGTCTGCATAATTTTGACATGAAATCGCTCTCCTGATCTGACTGCACCTCTTTAGGAAGACCAAACCTAGTAAAATATTAATCGTCTCCCCTATCACTCTACTTTAGCTTAAAATAATGTTTTTGAAGGGGATGGCTTCAGGATTCTTAGTGGCCATGTCCAATAAAGTTTGAATTTATTGGTGGCCTTATGAGGTCCTTGGCAGAGCCAACAATATCTATAAAAACTCAAGTGAATGAGGGATCAATGACAGGAGGAGGAACCAGTGGCGCTACAACTACAGGCTTGTTGCTCTTACCGACCAGCTGGCAGTATGGAATGAGCTTCAATACTGGGAAATGTCTCAGCGAATTCCAGGTCAGTAGAAATTATGAAAGATGCGAGACAGTATTCCTCACACCCAGGTGTCGTGCCAAAGTAAATTCATGAGCAATTGTTAGCATCTCTTGTCTCCATACCTTTGGAATAACCATCTGATGTACGTTCTTCCATTCATCATTATTAGCAGCACAGGAGGGTTTCCATCGATGCATCGACATACCATTCGCTCTTATGTAGAAACACCCCGACAGCTCAGCCTCACAATCTTCCTCACCCTCCTCCTCACTCACTGCAGAGTCAATCAATGTTGCAATCTCTGGATTAGATCTTTGTAACTTAGCAAATCGAAGCTAGACTTGCACTACTATGTGAGGAGTCCTCAACCTCAAAGTCAGTCAACGGGTCAAAGAAAATATCAGTCAGGTAAATAGCATCTGGCACCTCTTTAGTGTGAAATTATCACTATCAAGATTGAATTTTGCCGTCATGGTTCGAGTTATAGCACAGGAAGGGCACAGTGAAGGACACATTCATTTCTTCTGTCCTCACCTTGCTTATGGGACTTTTTATACACAGGGATATGTACTCACTTGTCCTCCTGCTAAGTCATTACCCAAAAGGAGAAGGACCCCTTTCACAGGAAACTGGCTGACAATGCCCACACATACTGGACATGCAACTAATTCTGAATGAAGCGACACTTCAGCTAAGGGAACCGACATATAATCAGCTATTCCCTGTAATAAAACACATTCATCAGGTTCAGCTTTTTTCTTTTTTTTTATGCAAGGAAGAAGGAACCAAGGGCCATGGGCCCACATACTGTTCCTTCCAAGAAAAAGTAAAAACAATACAAAAGAGAGCCAAATTCAAGATCCATTCATTTCGAGATGCCTGGACACACTGCGTTTGAAAGATTGGAGATCATAGGAAGCAGGGAATACAGACAGAGGGAGACAGTTCCAGAGTTGACCAGTTGCATAAATGAAGGACTGGGAGTAACGGTTAACTCTTGCATTAGAGAGTTGGACAGAAAAGGGATGAGAGTTTGTTGCTAGACGGGTACTACGTGCCCGTCGTAGAGGTGGAGGGATGTAAGCAGACAGTTCAGAGGAACAGTGACCATTAAAGTAGCGATAGAAGAGAGATAAAGAAGCAACAGTGCGGCGAAGAGACAAAGGTTGAAGGGAATCAGTAAGAGGAGAGTTAATGAGACGAAAAGCCTTTGACTCCACCCTATTGAGAAGAACCGCATGTGGGGAGCCTCCCCACACATGACAGTTGTACTCCATACTCCCCTTCAGCAAGAGACTGTGAAGTACCTGTGTCAGAGAACTGTAACTTTCTTAGTATTTCCGCCATCTATTGTCACTAGTCATTTAGAAATGAAACTAGCAAACAGGGTATCTTGTGGGGGGGGGGGGGAGGAATAGGTTTTCGTACTGTTTGAGGAAGGATGCTCTGATGGAAGCGTATTACCACCTTCATTAATCCATGACGGCTGCACAATCCTAGTCTCACCAATGTTCAGTGACGGCTCTACAGAAGATTGTGAACAACTGACTGCTCCACTCTTGTTTCAAAGAACGGCTGCTGATGTGTCTGATGACCATTCAGTATACCTATTTGTCGATGCTCACTTTCAGCACTGGCAATCCCCTTAGTACTTATCAGAGCAATATATTTGGCTCTATGACTTCCTTTCATCTTATACATGACCCTTCCTAGTCTCGGTAGCGTGGTAGGAGGTACTTGTTGGGAAGTCGATGATGGGTTATTTAATACAACCAGAATAAAGTCGTAAGACGTATGATCAACGAAGGTGAGTTACAGGACACTTGGGTTACTGAGTTTTATTGTACATTTATCTTGATAGCGATTTACAACGATCTTAGCGTGACGCCAAGTCTCCACTTTCTCCTTACTCTGCCCTAATTGTGCTCGGGCATTCTCTATTCCCTTCTCTCTCCCTTTCTGTCTCTGTCTCTTTCTCTGACTCCGCCTGTGTCTAACCTTCCTACATGTGATATGGGACTTATATTTCCCTCTAGCTTCCGGCTAAAGTGTGTGGGCGTACGTGGTCATACGTTTGTGCGTGTGTGTGTGTCGGCCACGTTTCTGCCACATAATAAGGGTGTTAGGCATTCTTGATTAGTCTGGGTAAGTGGATGTGTTCTCTAACTCTTCCTGAAGAGCTCAGACATAACTACCTGTTTTACATATTGTTACCTATAGCTATACAGTTACATACAGTATCTACATATAGTATTGTTATAACATGTTATGCCTACATATCGCTCGGTCACGCCCGCTGTCATACCAATGACAGGAAATATTGTCCTTAATATATTAATACATATTACAGTCAACATGTAAGTCGAGTAAGTGAAGTACATAATATTGTAAAAGTTACATAATTGGGATAATGTAGTCATTGTAGTTATAGAATTGTACATATACTTAAAATAATACAATGGCAAGTCTAATGTAGTCAGTTATACAATATATATGAGGAGGACTTGCTGTATATATTCATATATAAATGAGATATAATAGTATAATTAAAGTAAGCCTATATTATGTGTAACCCATAATTCGTTATTTTATATAAAACATATATGTGCAGTATATTCACTATTTACACAGTTTGTCTCACTTGTACAGAACAGTTCTTAAACACTGATTCAAGGTTAGCAACTCTCGCTTGCATTCTGTGCATGGCCAAAAGTAATACAACAAATATGATGGAGAAAATCACAAAGATGGCTGGAGCTGGGCTGTATACATAATATGGGTTAAACATAATCCTACTGTATTCTTCCCAAGGTTGTATTGTCTGATTTATTAGTTGCATGGTTTCATACTTGGGTGAAGTCAACTTAATATATGAGCTTGCATTTAAGTTCATCCTAGGCAATGGCTGAAAGTACTTGTGTGTGTAGTTGAGAATGGCATAATGGTTTTTAGTGGGCAAGGTGGATAATGTAGGTGTCAGGACTGCACAGTAATCTGGTGAGATGTATAAACCAGACGCTGATGTATGGACTGGAGATGTATCTGGGCAAGTCACAAAAACTGATGTATCTTGAGTGAAGTAGAAGAACTGTGAATGTCCAATGCGTTGATGGTGAATGAGTTTATCTGGTGCAAATGTGAAGTTGCAATGATGAGGGATGTCATGATTTTTTATGATAGCCATTTCACAAGGGACTGTCTCAGCTGGCTGAAACGTGAAGATGTACGCAGGACAAAGGTGAAATGCATGTAATGATGTGCGACATTTGTGTTCCATTACTGTGTCACTAGTGAAAGCTACGGCGTCCTGTTCTACTTCTGTTTTGATGTTGATGGTGAGTAATGAGTCATCTTTCTTAGAAGGAAAAGGGTATATTTAACAGACTTTGAAGTCATCTGTTACGAACGGTACATGGACTACTATTGATGTTGTTGTCAGTGTTGCTTCCAAGTATGGATAATATAACATTAAATTTCTTTCCTCAAACAAAGGTTTCAAACCATGCTTATGTATGCCTTGATTAATGATTTGCCTGAGGTAGTGAATTGGTAGTAAATTAATAGTGATCCTTCCGTTACCTGCATTAGCAATTCTTTTCATGAAAGACTGATACTGAGCCCTGGTGTTGTCCAACTGTAGTATTATTAAGTCAATATGTTCCATGATCACTGAGAAGTGATGGAATAGTGTATTGTTACCTTCTAGTGCATTTACTTTATCCACAATTCCTAGAGTTGATGCTTCTGCTTTCCTTATGTTTTTTACAATTGTCAGCATTAAGGTGTTCTGAGTGTCAGCCAACTTATGTTGGTATGAGAGAACTTGTGCTATTTTGTTAAATTTGTTATTTATTTCCTCTAGGTCGTTTTCTGTAGCTAGTCCAAAAATATTCCCTAAAACTGCTCCACCTAAGTCGAACAAACCGCGTCTGTCACGTGTATTCGTGATGTTGTTTCCTGTCCTAAGTGTGTTACTCCCAGCTGATGGGATGTCCTGGATCATGGTGATCATTACGTGCTTAGCCTGTTCTAGCTTCCAGTCAGTTAATTTCATTAATTCAGCTACTTCCTGTGTTGGGTGATCATGTGAAGAAGGGGAGGTTAATACCACTTCCAGAGTTCTAAGTGGTCCTGATATTTTCTGTAACTTCATTGGTATATCTTGCAGTACGTCCAGACTAATTTCGGTACTTATTATGTCCTGTACTATTGCCGTTGAGGCTGTTGGGGCGATCAGGAACCCCTGCCGTACTATATGTTGAGGATGCAAGTGAGGTGATCCTCTTGATATCAACTGGAACATGATCCATGGAATTATTCACTTCATCTTTACCTACCGAAAGAACAACTGTATTAGATATCCGTTCTTACCTTTAAAAGGAGTCTAAATCGATTCCTAAGTCATGTAAATGCCTTGTTAGGGTGAGAGCTGTATTGGTTGCACCTATGTTTGTCTGTTTGGTAAGCGACCACAATTTATTCCGATATGCGTTTATTGCTTCAGGCTTATTTTCACAGTGTGTACTAGGGTTTTCGGTCGTGTCCGGTGCTTTATAGTTGCAAGCTAAGTTTCTTGAGACCTTTTTTAAGTGATCAATATGTATTTCTTTCTCTTCGTCACTCGATAGTGACTTAATCATTTCCTTATTAGCTCTTCTCTTAAATACTCTATATGGGCCTTCAAATTTTATTGACAGTTTGTTGTCTCTAGTATGAATACAGGCCATAGACAATAGACATATGCTGATGTTTGATTCTTTTGCCTAGTTATTGAATGATTTTGTCATTTCTTCCTTAAACATCATTAATTGTTTCTTTACCCTTGTGTGTATTTCTTGAAATTCACGTAAGCGAAGTTTAGGATAATCGTCATAATTATATATGAGAATTTGCTCGCCTTCTAACGTTTCGTAAGGGAGACGTTTGTCAGACCCGTAAATGATGAAATGAGGTGTATCTCCTATGGATTTATTAGTTGCACAATTGAGTGATGCTTCAACTCTTGGGATCCAGTCATCCCAGTTTGCATAATTGTCACTGAGGATGTGCCGTAGTACATCTAATATTTTCTTATTCTGCCTTTCCACCAATCCATTGGAAGCTGGATGGTAGGCCAAGATATTAACCTTCTTAATATTGTATTGTTTACAAATTTCCTGCAAAATTTCAGAGTTAAATTCACCACCATTGTCGCTTTTTAGCACCTTTGGTGTGGTGAACCTACAGATCACACTGTCAATGAATACCCGTGCAACTGTTTCTGCTGTTTTATCCTTAATTGGAACCAAGATCACATATCGTGAGAAATGATCAGTAGCAACAAATAGATATTGATTGTCATTGGTAGTTAAGGGTAATTTAAGTAAATCAACCGCGACAACGTCCCATGGTTGGTTAGGGACTGGGTATTTACCTAACGGTGCAGGTGATATCGTGTAACCTTTATGTTTCGCACATGACTCACATTTGTCTATGTGAGTATGTATGTCTTTGCGTAACGTTGGCCAGTAATATGACATCCGGGCCTGTCTGACTGTCCTGTCCTTGCCAGGATGCCCTGCATGTGGACTATCGTGTACTGTCCTTAAAATGTGTGGTATCATTGTACTAGGAGTAACTAACTGCCTAATATTTTTTCTATGGTTTGGTTGTCCTGAATTTACCCTATATAAGACATTGTTTACCATCGTGAATTGTTCATGTGGTACCCGTAACTTGGGAAATCGCACATCATCCCTGACTCGAGGTGATATATTAGTTTGGACCATACTGGGTCCTGTCTCTGTGCCTGCGAGATTTCTTGAATTGTGAAGATCGATTCATCCTTGTTGGGGAGTGATTCTCGTGGACTTATTGTAGCGACGTTGGCTAATGGGTTTCGTGATATGGCATCTGCTGCTACGTTCACTTTGCCTTTTATGTAGTGAATATTTACATTGTAATTCTGGATTTTACATTTCCATCGTGCTCTTCTCCCAGAGAGGAGTTTTTCTTGGAACATGCCCACAGGAGGCTTGTGGTCTGTGTATAGATGAATTTCATATCCGTACACGAGGTCACGGAATTTCTGTAGAGCAAATATTACCTCTAGGGCTTCTAAGTCTGTTACACAGTAATTTTTCTCTGCTCCTTTTATTTGTCTACTGGCAAAAGCAATGGGTTGGTATTTACCTCGTTCATCCTTTTGTTTCAATACAGCACCTAAACCTTTGAGAGAAGCATCTGTGCAAATTATGAACGGCTTTGTGAAGTTAGGATAAGCCAAGCAAGGTGCACATGTAAGTTTATCTTTTAATTCATTAAATGCATTTTTTTTGTTCCTCTCCCCACTGAAATACCGCTTGTTTTTTCAGCAGGAGAAATAATGGTTGGGCTATGTGAGAGAAGTGTTGTATAAACGCCCTATAATATCCGGCAAGCCGTAAAAATTGTCTTACTTCATCCACATTTGTGGGTTCCGGGAAATTTCTTACTGATTTTATTTTGTCCTGAGAGGTATGAATCACCTTTGCATCTAGTCTGTGGCCTAAGAATTTTATTTCCTTAAAGCAAAATTTATAATTAGACAGCTTAATTTTTAAACCTGCACTGGCTAACTTGTGTAGCAGCTGATCTAACTTCTGTAGATGTTCTGCTAGTGTGGGTGTTCCAATTATGATGTCGTCCAGGAAGAGAAATATACTGTCGCCTAATATTCCACCCAATACGCTATTCATTAATCGCTGGAATGTGCCAGGAGCCGCCATCAGTCCCATCGGCATTCTCTTATACTGATAATGGCCTCTATCAGTAGAGAAAACAGTGTACTTGCATGATTCTGCATCTAATCCTATCTGATAATAGCCACTTAATAAATCTATTGTAGAAAAGATCATATTTTCTGATCCAGTGTGTGCAGGACGTCACTTAACAATTGCATGGAAAAACGGTCGGGAATGGTTGCCTGATTAAGTTTGCGATAATCAACAACTGCCCTCATCTCACCGTTTTGTTTAGGTACAAAGAAGAGTGGTGCGTTCCATGGGGATACTGAAGGTTCAATGATGTTCAAACTTAACATTTCATCGACATATTACTTTGCTAGTACACGTTGCGAGTGAGCAATTCTGTATGCCGGTACGTAAATCGGTTTTGTCTCTTGTTTTACGTTAATATGGTGTTGGATTAGATTTGTACAACCTAAGTTTTCACCAGGTAATGCAACGGCTTGTCGGTGTTTTTCCAGGACGTCTAGTAAATCGTTTGTCACGTCAGAATTATCTGAGCAAACCAAATGCTCCTTTATGCACTCTCTGTCTGTCGAGTTTACTTGACGTTCCCCCTACTGTCACTTCCCGTATAGAGGCTGGACATATCTCTAACCTACAAATACAGGTTCCTTTCTTGATCCTCACGTCTCCATTCATGGTGTTAGCTAAAATGACATTAGTTTTACCATTTTTATTCATCCAGCACAGAGCACTCTCAATTAAAAGGCCATTTATTCTAATCGTCTCTTCTAATGCAATGACATTACAATTTCTATGCTGACATTTGATCGTGATTTTCGTGAATGATTTTGGTGGTAGAATTACATCATAATTAATGCTTGTTAGGTAAATAAGCGAGTCACGATTGGTTTGTGGTTGTGTGAGCGAGTCCTAGCGTCCATTTTCTTTGAGTCGTTGTACGTCGGACTCATCTATTTTGGTTTTGTGTGTAATCGTTCTTGTGACACTAGTTTTCCTATAACTGCTGGTTGTATTAGCAGGAGATGAAATTTCCTCAATGAATTCGCTGTCATAATGAATTCCATTAAAATGTGGCCTCAGTATTATATTTTCTTTCCTCATCGTGTTTAATCCAACTAAACCACTTCCTCTGATTGATAATTTTTCTACTACATAAAAGGTGGTAGTGAATGATTTTATTGTCTCTGTGAACTTCATGTTTAACTCAGTCATACCAATAACTAGTATTTCTTTACCATCCACTTTGTATAAATGTAAGTCTGAGTGTTCCAGAAATGTCACTTTTCTTCTCTTTCTAAAAATTCTTTCTAACTCATCTTGCTTTATTAAGTTCACTGGTAAGCCTGAATCCAAAAATAATGAAATCTCTTCCTCCTCACATACAGCAGACACCAAAATGCTTTCGTTTCCAAAGAGACTTCCTATGCTGACTGTTTATTTGGGTGTTTTATGTGTCGTCGTCTTTTGCGCTGGTACGACCTTCCCCCGACCTATGGACGGATATCAGTCTTTCTACTGTTTTACATTCCGACGTCCAGTGACCTACACACCTATGGTGTCGGCAATATGCTTCGAACCCTTTTGCTTTTTCCCTATTCTCCTTTGTTCTGATATAACATTCAGATTTTGTGTGCCTAGGGTTTGCGCAATAGTAACAGAGTGTGTTACTTGAGCTGAACCTACAAGGTGATCTTCCATTTGTGTGTCTTTTTGTTGACCGATGTCTACTGGGACTCCTGTCAAACTTTTGTACCGCCCTGTTGCCTGGTGTGCGGGAACGAGTCCTTGAGCTAACCTGACTGTGTGTTTGTTTCTGAACTGGACGTGATTGTCTGTGGTCCTTGGCAGGACTTGAATTATTTATCCCTGCTACTATTTCTGGTACTTTGATTCCTGGTTTGGTGGGCTGTGATGTGTCAGTGACACAAGCTTTACTGCAGTTTAATTCCACTTCATAAATGAAATCAAGTAAGCACATTCCTTGATTATATGGGATGGTTTTAGCTATTTTCAGCACCCTGTCAGAAA
This sequence comes from Birgus latro, assembly GCA_018397915.1. Classification (NCBI taxonomy): domain Eukaryota; kingdom Metazoa; phylum Arthropoda; class Malacostraca; order Decapoda; family Coenobitidae; genus Birgus; species Birgus latro. Next base: position 18,810 of record JAGKTI010003724.1, read on the forward strand.
ACTGACATAGGGCTGATATATAGCCAATGATGTCAACGACATGCAGTGGAGACATCTCACCATCCTGTGTGACCCAGTTGAGTTTTCTAGGCTAGCTAACAAAGTTTTCTTAATAGTGGAAATATCTGCTGTTATATCTCCTAGATCTGAGCCTGAGTGTGTTCGCCTAAGGAGGTCTACAATTTTGTGTAATTCTGGGGTTATACCACCAAGAAAATTCTTGCCTCCCGAGAATTTCCTGAGAAATTCTGTCTTAAATTCCTCGAATTTTGTAGCTCTCATCAATTTATCAGAACGTAATAAATTGCCTGCAGGGCATCGTTCTTTGTTTATTATAGCTGAAAAAACAGCCATTTTTCCCTTTTTCGTCCACAATGTGTCGCCTAATGAAATACTGCTGACAGTGTTCAATGAGGGTGTTCACGTCTATTTTGTCTTTTTCTGTAGCAGAGAATTTTGGTAGTTCACTCTCTTCATGACAAATGTACACTGGAAAGGGATTATTACTGGAATTCTATGGAGAAGGCGTTGCACTCGTGCCTTCTGCATTTGTGTTATCCATCTTTACAATTTTTGTTTTGCAATCGTCATTTACTGGCAATTTATATGTTTTTCCTGACCTTAATACTCTATGGTCTATGTTATAGTAGACTTGAGGAAAAATTTTATAATGTTCACTGTTTACATCTGAAAATTCTGACCAAGTGTCATCATCATTTACTTCGCCGTATATTGAGTCTGTTTGTTGTTCTTTATCTAGCTTATGTTTTGTTTCCTGAGTTTGGTTTTCTGCTTGTTCCTCTGTATTTGATGGTGTTTCGATATTTATATTATGTTGATCGTCTTCTGGTGTTTGTGTAAGAGATACAGTTGATCCTTCGGGCACTAATGATGGAACTCTACTCAGCATAATGGGACCAATTATTACTTTATATGTTACCCATCTCACATATGTCAGTGTAAATTGTGTAATTGTCTCTTACTGTTTAGTTTGTGATTTTTATAATGATGAATAGATGCTTGGGTCATTAACTAAGTGTTAGTATTTTATGGATAGTTGTGTAATTGGTGAATTGTTAACTAATACAACCTTGGTTAGAATAAATTAACTCACTAGAACAGTTGTGGAGTTACAGCCGTGGTATGACGAAAGAGGTGCTGTTTTTGAAGGTCAACACGTCAGCATCGTTGTCATCACTGAGGTAGGCAGATACTCGCTCTAGACGTCTCACACTTCCTGTTGAGGTGGGTCCTTGTTATGATGCGTCAGCACTCGATGTCGTCCCTGGAGTAGGCAGACAGGCTGGCAGACAGGCAGGTGCGGCAGGCCGTTGTTTTCAAGCACTTGGGCTGACTGGCGTGTTACGATGATTTTGTAGTGTGTGGGCCCGTGCTTTGCTATCGTAGTTGTGGTGGAGATTGTGGTGGTGGTTGTGGTGGAGAAGGTGGGGATCGTGGTGGAGGGTGTTGGAGGTCACCAGTGTCTTAGCTCATCATGCTGGGTCAGACTGCTAGCGCCATTCCTCCCTCGTCACTCTTCTTTGTTGTTGTTCGTATTTTCTCACCTCTTCGTTTGCTTCTTATTTGTAGTACTTGATTTTCCTTAGTCGTTGTGATTTGCTTGTAGGCTAGTAGCGTTGTTGATAGACATAAGCTATTGTTTCTTGTAAATCGTGGAGTTGAGGTGGTTAGGGCCGAGACGTTATGTTTGTTTGATTGCCTTGGTTGAGATGTTAATCGGCTTTATTTACCGCTGCTAAGTGGTCGAAGTGGGTTCGTGGTTACCGCTGCACACGAATCTCGGTGACGTAGTTTTTCATAGATGGGTTCGTTGTTACCGCTGCACACCAATCTCGGTGGCGTAGTTTTTCATAGATGGGTTCGTTGTTACCGCTGCACACCAATCTCGGTAGCGTGGTCGGAGGTACTTGTTGGGAAGTCGATGATGGGTTACTTAATACAACCAGAATAAAGGCGTGAGACATATTATCAACGAAGGTGAGTTACAGGACTCTTGGGTTACTAAGTTTTATTGTACATTTATGTTGATAGCGATTTACAATGCTCTTAGCGTGACGGCCAGTCTCCCCTTTTTCCTTACTCTGCCCTAATTGTGCTCGGGCATTGTCTATCCCCTTCTCTCTCCCTTTCTGTCTCTGTCTCTTTCTCTGACTCCGTCTGTGTCTAACCTTCCTACATGTGATATGGGACTTATATCTCCCTCTAGCTTCCGGCTAAAGTGTGTGGTCGTATGTGGTCGTACGTTTGTGCGTGTGTGTGTGTGTCGGGCACGTTTCCGCCACATGATCAGGGTGTTTGGCATTCTTGATTTAGTCTGGGTAAGGGGATGTCTTCTCTAACTCTTCCTGAAGAGCTCAGACATAACTACCTGTTTTACATATTGTTACCTATAGCTATACAGTTACATACAGTACTTACATATAGTATTGTTATAACATATTATGCCTACACTAGTACAAAACTGACAAAACTTGGGACTTCTTTAGCAACAATGTTCCCACGCTCTGTCACCGAACTAACATGCTCTGGGGTTACAGTTTTTTCTTTAGTCATCTAATTTTATCTTAACTGCCGTGCAAGAGGAATCATTAATAGAGCCTAATTGCTTCACTTTCCTGTATCTACCAAATGAAATATGCTTAAGAATTATATAGGTGGATACTAAAATGATCTGCCACAACAGCTGCTGCAACTAAGTTATCCACCTCTTTCTTAAACAGGTAAGTGGCAACATCCTTGGCGGTATTCCTAGTGAAGTTCTTCAAGATTATAAGTTTTCTCAGTTTAGTAAAATCCTTGTTAATTTTCTTTTGGAGTGCAGCCACTGATCAAATATATGTCGACGTAATGTAGCATATTCCGCATGGGCCTGATCTTTTAGTCTGTAAGTGGTTCTAAACTCGAGTCTGCATGCTTCTGGTATAAGTTCATAAACCTTACGAACTGCATCCTTTACCACCTCATAATCAGCACACTGGTGAACTGATATAGCAATATAGGTGCTGTGCCTTACCCTTAAGTAGACTCAGAAGCAATGTCGACCAAGAGTTGCTAGGCCAGGAAAAACAGGCTGCTACCTTTCCACACATTTGGAAGTATTTAGTGACATCTGACTCCTAAAAGGAAAGACTAACTTAATGTTCCCAGCAACATCAAAAGAGTCACTGACAGAGGCACCACAAGGACTAGGAGAACTGCCAAGCTGCCTAAGCCTGCTCTCAATAGCAGATATTTAGTTGAAGTTGTTTCTCAAGTGTTTGAGTTTCTCTCATTTGCAACTGAATAATAAAAAATTCAAGCTGTTCACTGACCTTAGTATTTAAGGTATTAACATCTACATTCTGAGCAGCATCGCTGTGAATAGGTGGCTGTCAGTACAAAAGCTCAGGATTCTAATCATTATCAACACTATGAATAGATGGTTCTTGTTCCCAAAAATCACGACGCATTGTGGCCTGATCAGTTTCAATATCTTCATTCACTCTAAACACTTTGTCCTGAATCAAGCTAAGTAAATTAAGCTTGTTATTACAGAGAAATTTCACTCTTAATATGTAAGCAGTCAGCATAAGCTCAAACTAGGTAAGATTTTCCACTTCCAGATATGTCGAGGCTAAGATTGCAAAAATTTTCTTATATCACCAAAATTCAACAACACCATGATAGTTAACTATGCAATTAGGTTCGGACCAAAATCACTATGCTATCCAGCCAGAGGTTGCCATTTTAAATCTGGCTCTGAGGTTCAAAAAGTAGGCAATGGACACTTAACCCGCCGAGTCCCGACCAGTTTTTTACCAGGCCTACCCCCAGATCCCGACCGATTTTTGACTTTTTGTTTTTTGGCTGAAACCTTCGCTTTGGTGAGAAACATCGACAATTCATAGTGAAATCGCGATCCTGAGGTAAAAAAATGTTGATACAGGTGTCACTCAACCTTACGTTTTCCTTCTTTTTCAGGGTACCTGGCTAAGAAAACGGACTATGGAAGGGTTGACTAATTCAAGCCACTTTAAATTATGTATTTGTTTCATTTATTTGGTACGAATTTATGTGTAGTAAAAGTCTATAATGGTTTTCACACAATAATATAGGCGTTCATAAGCACTGTTCACTTACCCAAAACCCCAGTATATGGCACCTTCCTTTACGACATTACCATCTAATCACTTCTGTTTGTTTCTACCTCTAGCTTCTTTATTTCTTTGTTCTCCACCTCAGGAATCACTTTCACCATGAATTTCGTCATTAGAGAGACCGTGGGGCAACATACCGTTACTGGCCAGCTTACTGCTAACAGGTGAATTGCCCAGTGTGGGGGGGAGGGGGGGAGGGGGGGGTTGGGGGGGCCAGGCAGTATCCCCGCTTTACAGCAGGCAGAGGAAGGTCTCCCACATATGCCTACCAAAAATCACCCACTAATGTTGAAAAATGTTCACACAATGGGCCTTGCAAATGCGTGACGTACGGTGTACGTTGTTGGGTCTATCCGCGGAAAAAAATTGCGACGTACACCATACGTCGATGGGACTCGGCGGGTTAAAGAAATATACATTACTTTACTTACAAAATCTCTACACAGCATGTCACAGAATTAGTTTCTTTTATACAATAAACAGGTACACTGTGGGACACTTCTAACTTGATCAGAATCACTCAAGCAAGATCCATCAGACACTTCAGCTAACAGTTTACTATGTGGGAATAGTTACATTATTAGGCTGCTGTGTGCGGCACAAAAACTAACGACTCGATGTGTTGGAGTACTTTTTACACTAAATCATTAACCAAGAGAAGGATTTAGAGGAGGCTGGAATCGATAGGGAAGTGCTCTTCAACATCAGGCCACTGTTCACATATCCCAGGAGCCACGCCTCTTCTTTCACTGACTTATTAGAACAGCAGCAATATATGTTTCCAACAGTGCTTCAAGAGAGTGGTAACACCAGGTTTTTCAGCTGGAACTGGCTGCTGCATTCTATGTGGGATCTCCTCATGACTTGGGTTCGGCTCCACTTGCTCTCTCTCATTGCTGATACACCGTACTCAAAACCGGGTTGCAGTCGAGTCATTTGTGAAGGTAGCTCGACTCGGTCATCACATGGTCACTTCAAATGGTCAGACCCCAGATTAGTGGCCGAGCAGCGGCCAGTAACAGAGTATTCGGGAAGATTTAAACTTAGTAAAACATTAATTGGCTGCCTTAACGACCCTCGTGGAGTCGGCAGGCATAATACAAAGTCTTCTTTCCGATATGATGATGTAATATTCTGTTTTTCTTTGAGCCCCAAACAATTTTATTTACCTTTAATTAAAAATGGCCCCATGTTCATCGGAAATGTGAACCCAGTGGACTGCAGGCTAAGATGGTCTTTCCTCGCAGCTCACTTTCTTCCTTTCAAGGGATAGGGAGTGAGGCGATAGACGTTTACATAACCGGACAGTGGAACAGCTCAGTTATACCTGTGCCCCCACCTAAAGGCATCCCTCTCCAGCACCTTTATTTACCTTAAAGAGACCTTTCAACTCAAAAAGCTAGAAGTAACTCTCACTAGCTGGTCTGCTAAGAAGTTCTCCTAATCTGAATGTAATTGTCTGCAAGGTGTAAGACCAACAAAATATATATACAGGGTCTTCTGGAAAGTGGGTGTAACTTTGGAAAATGATTGGTGAAGTAATTCTAATTTCAAAAATGTTGATCTACATCTCAACCGTTACAAAGCTACAGTTACTGAAGGCCTTATGAGTAAGAAGTTTTGGGAGACCAATTTCGCACAAAAGATCACCAGTAACTGTAGCTCAGTAAGTCTTTAAAACGTTATTTCCGAAAATGTAACATTTTTATCCAGAATTTTATCTATCATTTCATTAAGTTATGACATTTCCTTCCAGGTCACACTGTATATGTCATGGGGTTGAAGAAGCTCAGCCTTTCAATACGGCGACACATTGTTTAGTTTATTCTCCCTACAACCTGTCGATCATAGTCAGCTTAACCCACCGAGTCCCATCGTGTACGTCGCAACTTTTTTCCGCGGACAGACCCAACGACGTACATCATACGTCACGCAATTGCAAGGCCCATTGTGTGCACATTTTTCAACATTAGTGGGTAATTTTTGGTAGGCATATGTGGGAGACCTTCCTCAACCTGCTGTAAAGCGGGGATACTGCCTGGCCTCTCCTAACCCCCCCTTTCCCCTCTTCTCCCCCACACTGGGCAATTCACCTGTTAGCAGTAAGCTGGCCAGTAAAGGTATGTTGCCCCACGGTCTCTCTGATGACGAAATTCACGGTGAAAGTGATTCCTGAGGTGAAGGACAAAGAAACAAAGAAGCTAGAGGTAGAAACAAACAGAAGTGATTAGATGGTAATGTCGTAAAGGGAGGTGCCATATACTGGGGTTTTGGGTAAATGAACAATGCTTATAAACGCCTATATTATTGTCTGAAAATCATTATAGACTTTTACTACACATAAATTCATACCAAATAAATGAAATAAATATGTAATTTAAAGTGGCTCGAATTAGTCAATCCTTCCATAGTTCGTTTTCTTAGCCAGGTACCCTGAAAAAGAAGGAAAACGTAAGGATGAGTGACACCTGTATTAAATTTTTTTTTACCTCAGGATCGCTATTTCACTATGAATTGTCGATGTTTCTCACCAAAAGCGAAGGTTTCAGCCAAAAAACAAAAAGTCGAAAATCGGTCGGGATCTGGGGGTAGGCTGGGTAAAAAACCGGTCGGGACTCGGCGAGTTAATGACAGACTTTCAGTAAAGATGGAATTTTAAAGAAAGCTAAACCTAACCCGCTTGAGTACGAAACATCTCTCCTCAGCTAAATATAATTATGACTATGATGAAAACTCCTAGGTCTGATTGAGATAACTTTTTCTGTATACAAAGTCATCTTGTACCCATTGACTACTACCCACATCTTAGAGAGGCCATGAACTGAAGGGGTATTTGAAGGCCATTTCCAACTGATCCTATTCAAAAACTTTCTCCATAGCCTCATATAGTGATCTGGAGAGATAACAGTAAAACAAAGGAAAATGTCCAACACAGTTATCACTGATGGACATTTTTAAAACATTATTATCCCTCATCAAAATTCTTAGAAGAGAACACATGAACTTTCTCAGTGACACAATGGCCATCCAGCACGACTGTGAGTAATTTATTAACACTTGCAGTGGGCCTGCCACTTTGTCAGGCATTACGGTATCCCAAAATCCATTCCATACTTTCCTCCATCCTCCTTTGATGGT
>JAGKTI010003724.1:40655-55227 GCA_018397915.1 Birgus latro
TATATATATATATATATATATATATATATGTGTGTGTGTGTGTGTGTGTGTGTGTGTGTATGTAGAAATTTTGTTTATATATGTGTGGGTGCGGGTCACCTGGACAAAAGCTCATGAACTTATTTAAAATGAAAAAAAATGTAATTGATACTTAACTCTATGCAAGCCCTGATTTACTGTCAGTTTGCTTATTTTCCCACATTTCCATTTTCATCTTGAAAGTGATGGTGGTGATATACTTCCATTCTAAAGACTCACCTCATCCCATTCGCGCGTAGGGATGAGACGGAAAGTAAAGTTGAGTGCCTGACACAGTGTAGTCAGCAGGTTGTAGTTGATACCCGAGTACCTGGAATAGTTTGTGAAGAAAGATAATCAATGTGCAAACAGTCTGAATGAAGATGAAAGTATGGAGATTAATATGACGGAACATAACCATATAAACAATGGGCTTATAGACAAGCTTATGACTAAGATACCTTGTTGTGTTGCCCTCCAAAGTCTCGTCCCAGTACGGTTCGTAGGGCAGAACCGTCACGTTTACCGTTGCCCCATGGAAACTGTTAAACAAATTGTCGTTTTTGCGTGGGCTTATAAGTCAGAGAAAGAAAATATGTGTACGTCACTAACACACTAACACACGCAATTATTAGCCGTACTTTGCTAGCGGTAGGGGCAGGGCCACAAACACATTAGTCTCTAAACCACTCTCAACCAGTCACTTGTAGCCAAGAGAGAACTGAGGCAAAATGGAGTCCCTCTGGCAGCTCTAGAACCCTTCCCTGTGTCTAACTTGATTCTAGGAAATGTTTACCTGGGATATGACTTCATTACAAAGATTACCATGTTTTAATTTCTTAAAAATGTCTTAACCCAAGACGTCCCGACGACGTATGGGTACGTCACAACGTTTTGTCACAGTGATACCCGACGACGTACCCATACATTATGCAATTAGAAGGTCAGTTATTTGCAAATTGTTCAAGTTTAACGGGTGATTTTTTGTAGGCATATCTGGGAGTCCTTCCGCTACCCTCTGTGAAGTTGGGATACTGCCTGGCTCCACCTTATCCCCCTCCCCCCTGCCTCTCACACGCCATTTTCTCAGCAATTTACCTGTTAGCAGTGACCTGGCTAGTAAAGACATGTCGCACCACAGTTTCTCCAATGACGAAATTCATGGTGAAAGTGATTCCTGAGGTGGAGGACAAAAGAATAAACAAGCTAGAGGAAGAAACAAAAAGAAGTGATGAGGTGGTAATGTCATAAAAGAAGGTCCCACATGTTGATGTGTTTGGTGAGTGAACAGCATTTGTATCGCCTATATTATTGTGTGAAAACCAATATACTCTTTTACTACACATAAATTCGTACCAAATAAATAAATACGTAATGTAAAGTGGCTTGAATTAGTTAACCCTCCCATAGTTCGTTTTCTTTGATGTTAGGTACCCTCAGAAAGAATGAAAAGGTAAGGGTGACTGTTACCTGTAGCAACATTTATAAACTCAGGAAGGCGATTTCTCTGTGAATTTTCGATGTTCCTCACCAAAAGCGGAGGTTTGAGTCAAAAAAATTATTTTCCGAAATTGGTAGGGTTAAGGGGGGGTCAGAGGTCGAAAACCGGTCGGAACGTGACGGGTTAAGGTTATTTACGAATATTAAGCCAAAATCATAAAATTACCCCTTGAAATTCGTCTTAGCTCGCAAGGATCCGACAATACACAGTTTGACAGTTTTAACAGACATGTTGTCCTGTGTTACACAATAAAGACTGCAATAACCAGTTATATGGAGAATCAGACACACTGTACTCTCCTCGCAAGATTCATAAATAACCAATGAAAGGAATTTCTGAACTTACATTATTGGTTTTGTTTCTGGAAGTTGCAAACAACTGAACAGCACTAGATTCGTGTCCTAGTCAAAGATTGTGTCTTTCTAGTCTTGATGTAAATACTATAAAACCAACATTCCCCACGTTACACTGGACAGAACATATTACCCATTCCATGAAGACCATCATCCATATCTTCTAGCTACAGTTTTGATTTCACTAACTTCAGAAAATACCTATTCACATGGACAACAAGCTTTCTTCCCTATTCCACAACAGTGCAAACTGATTTTTTATCCCTATAACAGATAAATTACAGCCATAAAATATACTTTTTGATTCATACCGTAAGATACAATCAATGCAGTTAGGCTGTTGTTGCTAATCTCACTTACTCACCATAACTGTGGCCAGTTAGTTGTGACAACGCAATTCATTGTATTATTTATGTTTACTTTCTTTGATATGCTAATAAGTGGCCACATGGAAGATGTTTAGTGTTGCAACACCTTTGCATCACTTAGTAACATGCTAAAATAAGTTGGTAAATCACGCAAAATTATGACACAACAAGAATATTTCCATGAGCCAAGGTGGCAGTTCTTCCATTCAGCATGGAGGTAGTACTATTTTTTCATAGAATTATCAACCAGTTTTAGCCAGAAATATAAACCAGTTTCTTGACATGACTTTTGTTGGTTATTTACTTATTTATCTATTTTTTTTTATGGCACAGGAAACCATTTTCAGCGAATGATGGTAACGCTGTAACCACATGACTGGCTGGAGGCCTACTAGAATAAGGGGCACCAATAGGATGTTACCCCAAACAGTTTAAATAAAAAGGCTGTTTGGGAATGAAAATTCACGCAGTGCCATTTGATGAAGAGGGATGATCATCCATGCCTTATTGTCAGAACTACGTAATCAAGCCTTGGGCCCCTATGCTCATTATGCGTCACGGGTTAATTGGTTGACTGTGACAGAGCCGTCAGGTAGTACCCTCCTAAGGTCAGTATGATACAGGCCATTATATATTGGTAAAATATAAAGCTGCTGCTCCTAAAGTGTATGTAACCTAGCAGGTGTACCCGGTGTTGCCCGGGTAAAGATAAATAAGATAATTACCGCGCATACTGGCTCGGTCTGGGACAAGGCGGGTGGAGGTGAGCACCCTTCTTTGGGAAACACCTCCCAGGGTTCCGTTTTACCCATTATAACTATGATCCTCCTTGGACCATTTCCCCAGGGGTATATTGCCAATGGATCTATTATTCCCATGGTCCTTTTTTCCCACTACCCAGTAAATGCCCAATTACCCTTCCCAACTTTCTCCCCTAACCCACCTTTCCCCCCATCCACCTTGTAAAAACATCCATCCACTCACCCATCCATCTAGCCCACCCACTCACCCATCCACACTGTCCCACCCCTCTCCACAACAACCACTCAACACTCACCTCTGTGCACGCACTCTGTCCATCCAACCCATCTGCCCACCCACTCGGCCCGTTGTAATATTTATAGCATATTGTAGCATATTGGCCACCACGTTCTGCCATATTGACTTCATTAGTTCCAATAATTTCTATTTTTTTTTTTTCCATCAGGCAAGCTACGTAATCGACATTAAACAACACCAGCAAATTCCCTATGAAAAACTATTTCTGTTAGATCATTTCTGGAGCTTCTAGATAGTTCCCCTTTAAATTGCATAGCAGACATACACAAACACACTTTCATCAGTATAGGCAAGATTTACTTGCGATATTTCTCTGGAAACAATGTGAGGGGCGTGAGGTAGCGGAGACCTGTGTCAGGGGACCACAAAGCCACTTGCACCACCCTGGCACCGTTGAGGCTGTAAGGCAGGTGCACCAATACACTGTACCTGTGGATGGATGGATGCTTGGAGTAAAGATAACAACAACTGTTGTTAGATTTGGAGGAAATTCAGCGCATAATACTTTGATGTGGAATAATAGTGGGGATAGCATTGACAATCAGGCTATGTTCTCAGGGCAAGTAAAGGAAATAAACACAGTTCCTGTACAATGCATTCGTTATTTACATAGGTGGGCCATATACCTCACGCTCCATGAAACACAACTGGTGAGTTCTCGAGTACCAGGAGCTGTTCAGTCAGTACTCTTTCCCTGTGTATGCCTTGCGTCATATTTATTCCTTCTTACATTTTCATGCATTAAATTTCGGTCAGTATCCCAGTGCTTACCTTTCGTCATTTCTACTTCGCACAATATCATTCACATATTACAATTTAGTCAATGTTGTCAGTGCCTACCCTGCATCATTTTCTACTTCTGTACTCTGTGTTCATACATAATAGAGCCTGCTCATATACAGTAACTGATTGTATGATTGATGTTTAGTTTCTTGAGGCAGCTTCTCCCACACCAGCCGACTGAGCCGTCCTACCAACCAAGGGGTTACTGTCTTGTGAGTGTCAATTGGATCACATTATATACGAACACACAACACCTGCCGAGGTTTACTTAGATATGAAAATTGACTGAGTCACGATGACATGACAAGTAGTTGTTTTGCATGCCTTGTGCAAAGTTAATAAGAATTAGTCAACCTTAATAAAGAAACCATGCATGATTATTGTTTTAGCAGAAACCAGGTTGAACACTAATTCTCTCCCCTGACCCGTAAATACTATAGTAAGAACAAAATTAGTTTTCTGAGTTTATAAGAGTATTACTTCTACTTAATTCCATTCTTATTCTGAGTTTTTTTTTTCTTTTTAATGCACGGAAGAAGGGCCCCAAAGCTGGGAGCCAGTAAACCGTTCCATCCAAGAATAAACAAAAACAATACAACAGAAAGCCAAATTCAAGATCCGTTCATTTTGAGATGCCTGGACACACTGCGTTGGAAAGACTGAGGATCATAGGAGGTAGGAAATACAGACAGAGGGAGACATTTCCAGAGCTGACCTGTTGCATAAACGAAGAACTGGGAATAACAGTTAACTCCTGCATTGGAGTGTGGGACAGAAAAGGGACGTGAGTTGGTTGCTAGACGGGTGCTACGCACCCATCGTAGTGGTGGACAGGTACAAGAAGACAGTTCAGAGGACCAGTGACCATTGGAGTAGCGGTAGAAAATAGATAAAGATGCATCAATGCGATGAAGAGACAGAGATTGAAGGGAGCCAGTAAGGGGAGGAGAGTCAATGAGACAAAAAGCCTTTGACTCCACCTTGTTGAGAACAGCTGTATGGAAGGAGCCTCCCCACACATGAAATTTGTATTCAACACAGAGGCAAATAAAACTCATGTAAAAAGTCAACAACTGCGCAGGGGTAAAGAAGGTTCGGAGTCGGCTTAGCACACCTGATATCTTGGAAGCAGATAATAAAAGAGATGTAATATGAACTTTCCAATATAAATCCTGAGAGAATGAAACCCGAAGGATGTTTAAAGATGATGCAGGATTGAGCTGGAAATTATTAAACAACAGCGAGTAATTCTGTGGAAGACTTGGGTAGATAGGTGTAAGAACTGAGTTTTTGATGCATGTAAAACAACAAAGTTACTTTTACCCCAGTCAGAGGTACGAGCCAGGACAGACATTAGGTGCACCGTTGCCTCATCCCTGGCCTATTGACGTAACTTCTGAGATGGATGCTGCGGGAAGAAAATTGAAAGGTGAAGGGAGGAGTCATCAGTGTTAGAATGGATAGGGTTAGATGTGCAACTTAGAAGGTCACTGATGAATAAAAGAAAGAGAGTTGGTGATGCGACAGAGCCCTAAGGAACACCGCTATTTATAGATCTTGGAGAAAAACGGTGGCTGTCTACAACAGTAACTACAGAATGACAAGAAAGGAAGCTAGAGGTGAAGGCACAGATAGAAAGATAGAAACCGTAAGACGGTAGATTGGAAATTAAAGATTTATGCCAGACTTTATCGAAAGTCTTTCAAATGTCAAGTGCAATGGCAAAGCTTATGCCAAAGTCCCAGAATGAGGATTATCAGGAGTCTGAAAGGTAGATGAGAAGATTGCCAGAGAAGCGTCCCTGACGGAACCCATACTGGTGATCAGAAGAAAGGTTGCGATGGGAAAGATGCTTTATTCTTTTTTTTTTTGTGAAGAATAGATTCAAAAACTTTTGAGACACAGGATGTTAAAGCAATCAGGCGGTGGTTTGAGGGTTGGGAATCGTCACTCTTCTTTGGGACAGGCTGAATGAGAGCAAACTTCCAGGAATAATGGTAGGTACAAGTTGATAAACAAAGGAGAAAGAGTTTACCTAGGCAGTGTGTAAGCACAAAAGTACAGGTCATGAGAACAACATGAGGGACTCCATCAAGCCGACATGACTCGTTAGTATTAAGGCCAGTTATGGGAGAAAAAACATCAATTGAAGAAATTATAATGTCAGCCATGATGAAGTCAGAGCAGGGAAGTGATGGAGGAACTGTACCAGAATCATCACGGTGGAATTTGAGGAGAAAGTCTGAACGAAGACATCTGCTTTATTAGTAGAAGGAATAGCTACAGAGCCATCAGAGTAGAAAAGAAGAAGGGAGGATGATGAGGTAAAGTTTATTTAATGGTTTCTGGCTAGGTGCCAGAAGGAGCAGGAAGAATTCGAGTTGGAGAGTCCAGAGCATTCAGTATGAATGAAATTATTTTCAGCAGAATGAGGAACAGACTTAGCATGATTCCAGGCAAAAACCTAAAAAAGATGAGATTCAGAGGTGGGCTGGCTCTGGTACCTTTTGTTGACCTTCTCCTTGTTGTGGACAGCATTTGAACAAGCGTGATTAAACCAAGGTTTCTTTGCATTAGTCAAAGGATATGAGAGTGGAATGTATGCTTCCATGCCCGAGAGAATAACCTCCGTAATGCACATGGCACACTCAGATGGTTCTCAGTCATGGAAACAATAATTACTCCAGGAAAAATCAACGAAGTACAGCCAGAGGGCCTCCCAATCAGCAGCTACAAAGTGCAGCATTCAACGTTTCTTTGGAGGGTCCACAGGCCGTACTGGAGCAACAGGACAGGTTATGGTAATAGGGTTGTGGTCAGACGAGCCCAACGGAGAGGAATGATTAACAGTGTTAGCAGAAGGTTGTTAGGAAGAAGTCAGGTATGTCAGAACTCTTTCAAAGCCGGTCAGGGATACTGGTAGGGTGCTGCACAAGCTGCTCTAGGTCATTAACCCGCCCCCTCCCCCCAGACGTACGATGCAGACCACAACTTTTTTTCATGCTGAAACCCACCGCCGTGCATCATATGTCAGTCAATTGCAAGGCCCATCGTTTGCACATTTTTCAAGATTTGCAGGTGATTTTTGGTAGGGATATGTGGGAGACCTTCCTCTACCTCCAGCCAGCTGGCAACACTGCCTGACCCTGTGCAACCCCCCCCCCCCCGAAGGATCCGCCATTTTCCAGCAACTCACTTGTTAGCAGTGACTTGGCCAGCAAAGAAACATAGCACAATGGTCTCTCTGATGACGAAATTCAAGGCGAAAGTGATTCCTGACATGGAGGACAAAGATTATGTGGCACCAGAGTTAGTGATGAACAGAAGTAATGAGGAGGTAACATTGCCAAGTTAGGTGCAATATGGCGATGTGTTTGGTGAGGGAACAACGCTTATATCACCTATACTATTGTGTGAAAAGCAATATACTCTCGTACTATATATAAATTCATACCAAATAAATAAATATCTACGAGGCTGTGTGGTTTTGGTTAAGTTTCCCTTGCTTAGGGAGCGTCTTCTATGGAGAGCGGCCTCAAAGAAAATGGTAGCCAGGTGAGGGATCTCACCTGTTTAGAATATTTTCCACTTCAGGTGAACCCTTTCTCGCTGAATTTTCGATGTTTTTCACCAAAAGTGGATGTTTGAGCCAAAAAAAAAAAAGACAAGTTGAAAATCGGTCGCGTTCTGGGGGTGGGTTGGGTAAAAAATTGGTTGGGACAGGGGGGTTAAAGATAGAAAAGATGTAAGCTTGTTCACCAGGTGCATCAGTGAAAGGAGAGGAGAGCCAGAAGTGGAGGTGAACACTGAAATCTCCTTGAATTGCTTAAAGGAATTTCTAATAATAGTTCATTTCTCTCATCACATCACTAACTCCCACCGAAAAGATGGGATGAGATAGAATACAAAAATATACAAGTAGAATTAACAAGTTGGATACCCCGGGAAACTATCGCACTAGCAAAACTATTTGCACATATTTCCGTGTATATTATATTGATAAGCTTTCTTCATGCACACCTTGAGGAAAGTCATTCAGCCAACTACTAAACTGGAACAGAGGTACAACTGAGGACAGATATTCCTGCCCACCCTTGCATCTCTGAACAGATATTGTGGCAAAGTCGCAAATGTTCCATAGACGTATCCCATACTGGCTACTTGCACTGTCGGGTTACAGCCATATAGATATATATATATTTTTTAATTCATGTTTCAAGATTGTGTGTAATGGTGTTAAATTTCAGTTAGGAGATATAAGGGTTGGAAGATATTCCTGACCTAGTTATTGTCGTGTATTTTTGAGTGCAAACTTAATCCATGAAACTCAATCTGAACATTTGTTTATTTTTATTTTATACAAACTGTCTCCTCTCTGTTCCCCGAAATGAGGATAGTGGACTACGAAGGGGGTGCAGCTTCAACTTGTAGTCCACTGGGGTTATCTACTGATAAGGCCCAAGTTGCCACTACCAGTACTACTGCAGCCAATCACCTTATCCACACCCATATTCGTTATACTGTATGCCATACCATTTACTTGTAGGTACCGTACAATATCATTTAATCTTTCATCAATAGTATTTGGCATCTTTCTCGAGTCTGTGTTAATTATCGAAACAACGCATATACATTCTTAACACTTCCATCGCCTTATTCTCAGTTTAGAATTTTTACATTCACGACATGCCAAAATCACACTTCAGTTCATTAATATGGATACTAAAGCACTTTCGTGGAATGGTTTGGCAGCCTTCACTTCCAAGCATCTGTTACAGGAAGCAGCTTGCATAACACTGGCCAACTTGCCATCTTTCATTCTTGAGCTACATTACTCTCTGAATCCTTTGCACATTCATAATATATCCTTGCTGTTAATGTACAGTTCCTTCCTCATTAAGTTACCCTTCATTCAGAAGCAGATAACAGACTCACTTACTACCTTGTCAACAATGTTTACTTTTAGTTGCACTTTCTTATAACATGTTACTCTTCTTTATTTATCAATAGCCACACTCCTCTTTCCATAAAACATATCTTAGTCTCCAAATAAAATATTTTTACCTCGTTTCTCTTGATGTCTGATCAATGTTCAGTGCCATGGCATTGTTCATGGAGAAGGTCCAATAAGAGGCGAGTAAAGCCCCGAGGTCTTCCCTGGGCAGGCGAGTGACCACCAAAAGCCTCGTCGACCACACCAGGAGGCGGCCCTTGAGGGACCGCTGAGCGAAGGCTGCGAGGAAGGCTGGGTCGTCACTCACCACTACCACCGTCACGCACCACGACACCTGCCGCAGCTGCTGACGTTACCAGGGTAGAAATTAGCTGAGTCAAAGCATTAGAGGGTGTGGTTCAGTTGTATTAGTGACTGTATTACTGAGAAGTTAACAAGCAATACCAATGTGGGTGATTGTATGCATGTACGGTCCGACAGAGTATGGGGGAAATTTTGAGAGAATGCTCAAGTGTGACTGAAGTGTTAGGGAGTTTTTGACTGACCATAACAGAGGACATATGCAAAAGGGAAATGCAAGAATAGATATGGTGGTTTGAAAGTGGAGTGCATCCAATGAAGTGGATGGGAATGGTAGTGGCATGGTGAGGTGGGCTCATATGTTCTTTATGGGTAAAGTGCTTAATACTAGAGTGAATTGGAGAATGGGGGAGGGGTGGTTTGTCTGACCACAATGTAGAAGCAACCCATCAACCATAAAGTTTCAAACTCAATGGGCAATGAGATGTAGAGGAAGACAGGAAAGCTTAGATAGAAATAAAACGAAAGATAGGAAAAAATGATGGAATATATGAGGACAATGTAGAACTAGTGTGTCACCTATAACTTGGAGCATATAGAGGAAGTGGATCGTGTGAGTCAGATATTCACGAAACAAGAGGAGTCACTCACAGTGTGCAACACCTATGCCCACCAACTGGTGTAAAATTCAAGTATTTCAATATGTCCTGTGACAGTGACCTAATTAAATTCAGAACTGAACAACATTATTTTTAGCCTAATGATTCACCCTTTCACCATCTCTGGTTCAACTCAGGTCAAAGCTCGTTAAGTTGACTTTCTCCAGTGATCTTGAATGTTGGTCTTTCCATTTGCCTAATCTCAAACGAACCTTTTTATCTTTATTACAAGTTTAACAATTCCACAGTGTTTAGTCCACACTGGATTTTTTTTCTTCTGCAAAATGAGCTTGACTATTGATCTATTGATTTAAAAAATGAAAGGTTACCCTCCTCGGGAACCCCAGCTCACCTACCATTTTTAAACCAAATCAGATTCAAACTTTTTTAGTAATTTTGCCCATACACAGACACACAGATCGAACTTTGACCATGATTTTGATTTTTCTAAAATTTGAACTTTTTCTTCCTTGTCTGACCCTTAACCCTGCTACGAAGATTAGGTCAAAAAAGATTTTAAAAAAAGTGTGAGTTGCCCTAGCTCTATGACCTTGCTCTTTGTTGTTTCTCTTTGATCTTGATATTGACTGATTGCTCTCATATTTGAATATTTTCGCAAAGATAATTGTATTCGAGGGAAGTTGATTGAGTAAGGGAGGGAGAAAGTAAGAGATGGTGAAAGAAAAAAAAAATCCTGATGGATACAAATAGCAAAATACTTGTGGAGAGAAAAGCTCATATGAACAGGCTAAGAGGAGACTGGCTCGTAACAGAAGAGGATAAAAAAAAAAAAAATGGATCAGCTATGCAGAGGTGTAAGAAACATTTAAGAAAGTCAAGGTTAGGGAAGTACTCGAGATGAGAGGAGTACGTTTTAGAAATCTGGCATATATGAAGAAAAACTGACTGGAAAAAATCAGGAAAATATGTGGACTTCCCAAGGAAAATAGGAGAGTGTGAGAGGACAGAAAGTCAGACATATTAGTTTTCTTGTACAAAAGGAAAGAGGAAGGATAAGTGTGTGGAAATCGTCGATGCATTTATCTCAACAGAAAAAAAATTACTGAATGACAATTGTTAACAGTGTTAGGGAGAGAAAAGAGAAAATGGGAAGAAATGTACACAAAGATTTAGGATAGTAATTGCATAGGTCAGAAACGTCCGGTGTGTAGGATGTATAACAGAAAAGCATTTAGAGAATGGAAAGCATTTACATGATGACATAATGGAATAGACAATGGACATGGAATTTGCAAAGTGCTGAATTAACTCAATAGCTGCTACATATTTTATATGATGGAAAACATGTAGCTGCTACATACATCATATGACAATTTTTTTTTTTTTTTTGTTAAGTTGTGCGTTTCTACCGCCGTTTGACATCTCACCGTCACCGCCCACGTATCCAACCATCTCCGCCCACGCATTCCACCATCACCCACGCATCCTCAGTATCTCCATATTACTAGTATGGAGGGGAGAGCTCAGATGTGCAACTTCATTCCTTCACCACAGCAGAAATCAGTAAATAATGAACTCATATATGTTCTTCCTATACTTTTCCATGATTTTTTTCATTTCATATAAGCAAAATTTTTTTTTTTATAATTATTATTATTATTTTGCACATGGGGCGGAAGAAGACCAGGAAGCGTAATATAGTTGTTGCTGGGTTGAGAAACATTATTGAATCAACTCAAGAAGAGTACAGGGTGTCAATAAAGCCTCTTTACAAAGGAGTTCATTTAACAGTACCTTAACTCAACATCTTTCATCAACAGGGTACCTGAAATACAGGGTGAGGAGTAGCAACATCCAGACAGCTGGTACCTGTATTTCAGGTACCCTGTTGATGAAAGATGTTGAGTTAAGGTACTGTTAAATGAACCCCTTTGTAAAGAGACTTTATGGACACCCTGTATATATTGCGGTGCATGAAAAAGATGTGCTGGAAAGTATCACAATTACCGTGTTGTAGTAATGAAAATGGAGGTGGTGTGTGATGAAGGGAGAGCATCTTGACGGCAGAGGACAGAACGACGTAATTGCAATTTATTAGTGGCCACGCTCTTCATTAGGCTATAATCAACTTACCCACTCCAACAGTAACGTAATAGTGACCTACCCACCTCAACAGTAACGTAAGAGTGACCTACCCACCTCAGCAGTAATGTAAGAGTGACCTACCCACCTCAGCAGTAATGTAGACCTACTCGCCTTAGCAATAATATAAAAGTGATCTACGCACCTCACCAGTAATGTGAGTGACCTACCCGACGAGCTTGGCCGACCACCCAGGAGAGCTGTGCTTGCGTCATGTTAGCGTCCTGCCCGTCCACACCCACCTCGAACACACCCACACCCCTTGCTGCTCCAACATCAACGAGCTGGGTGAATTATGGTGATGGTCTGTTATTATCTGCTCCATAGATTTTTTCCGTACTAACAGCCAGATTTAGAAGACTTCTAAACTACAGTAGACAGTTACACGTAAGGCACAAATACATAAACATCGTGAACTTTCATGGCATAGTTTACATGGTCAAGAGAGAATTTTCATCACTGAGGGTAAGATCAAAGTACACAGGCCGTCCCAGTCATCAATAAGCAAGAATTCCTAATATCATCAAGAAATAAAAACAATTATTTCAAGAAGATTTAAATGAAAAAGTTTTTCTCAAATATTACTGTTAAAATGGAGCCATCGTTAAGGGATAAGTGATAATGCATAATATTCACACTATTTCCTACTTCACAATGATATGTTTAAGTATATTTTTACCACACAAAAATGTGTTATTTATTTAGAGTATAAAAAAAGACAGTAAAAGAACAGATATTTGCAGTATAAGAACAGTTCACTGCTGGACGTTGGACTGGGTGGATGTGCTGATTTATGCTCTGATATTTGCTAACAATATGGGCTTATTACTACATTTTCATCCACCAAAGGAGAACACAAAGTAATACTAGTCAATGGTGTGCACTGTGGCCACTACAAAAACAGAAATGTAACTTCAGCTCAAACATTATTTGATTTTAACAGTTTCATTTCGGGACATTCTCTCATAGCATATTTACTTGTGACGTTACTAATTTTTCACCGAGCCAGTGATACTACCGGAAACATGGATCGAGAAGAGGTATTCAAGATTCTCTGCAAACAGAAACAACACTTTGAAGCAGTTTCTAACAAACTGAAACCTGGAAAGAACGAGCGCATTAATGATATTATAAAAAGCCTAGAATTTTTGCAAAGAAGAGTTGAGTGTGACAAAGAATGAACTCGATCTCGTACTGCAAGAGATGAAAGAACTCAAGGAGCAAATACTGGCACTCATTAGTGAAAACAAGATATTAGAAGCAACTGGAAATATCTGCAGAAAAAGAATGACTATCTACACGATAAAGGGAGGCGAAAGACCCCCAAATTTTCCCGGCATCCCTGAAGATGAACGTGAAAACTGGGAGCAGACCCAACACAAGCTCTCCAAAATAATCCGATGAGTATTTCAAATATACCCTGCCTTCGATCGTGTTTATCGGGTGGGTAAACCTTCGGCTTCAGATCGTCCTCGAGACGTCATAGCTGAATTTTGCTGTTATCAAGAAAAGCTACATTCGATGACAAAAGAGACTAAAAGGTACCAACATATATGTAAATGAGGACTTATGCTCAGGATCGGTAACAGTACAGAGACAACAAAGGGAAGCATTTCATGGAGCAAGGAATAGTGGGAAGATCGCCTTCTTTCTGTACAGGACCCTCGTGTTAAGAAACCGTGGTGGTGGTGAATGATCCGGTGTCAGGGTTCAACGCTTCGTTTACAGTGTGGTTGGTGCTGATGGAATTTTTCGTCATTCGGTTGGTGGTACTTACGGAGGAGAAAAGATACGGAGTCACGACTCAACATTAAAATTGCGAGGCCCTTACCTTCACGCCATCTAGTGCACAAGCTAGATAAGGGAGAACGGAAATAAAAGAGAACGGTTATAGGGGAGACTATGATCAGATTACGAAGAGGGAATATATATTCCTACCACGTGAAACTAAGGAATTCAGTTTTATCACAATGTAATTATATGGTGTATGAGCATCCTTTACATTTGATACCATGCGGGTCATGAATATTGACCCATATATTGTGTTTTGACAACAAAGATTCATACCAATGATAAAAGTCTGCGACTTGGAATAGGACTGATGTATAATAATACAGACAAGAATATTACAGTGAATTTATTGGGTAACGGGTAGGACAGCTCGCCACATACATGTTAGGTTACAGCAGTATCCCGAAATCATTCAGACGTGAAGCAGAGGACCACAGTCGTTTGTTGATGTTAGCAGTATTAATCACAAGTTTCATGTTGATTCAATCGGGGGGGAAAAAAAAAACTTCCATTGTTTTCAGGCGCACGTCTACTGCCTACCACTGGATATATTGGCAAAACAGTATCTATCCCCTCCTGTATGAAACAAACCATTTAACAAAATGTCAAATATACGGTAGCTTACATTTTTCTGAAGCTGGAGATATGTGTATGTCATAATACACAATACTTTCAAGAACATG
>JAGKTI010003725.1:0-55215 GCA_018397915.1 Birgus latro
AGGAGGAGGAGGAGGATGATGATGATGATGATGATGATGATGATGATATGCCTGGCTACCATCTGCACATGAAGGAGGAGATTGTGGCAAATCACCAGGAAGGAGGAGGAGGAGGGTGGCTGGATGAGGATGCTGGTATGCCTGGCTACCATCTGCACATGAAGGAGGAGATTGTGGCAAATCACCAGGAAGGAGGAGGAGGAGGAAACCAAACAGCAACAGACCTTCTGGTCCTTTCGAGGCTGCTTGTTACAGAGAAGGCTATGACTACAAGATCTATCTCTACATGCTGAACGATAAGGACAGTAAAGCAAGAAGGCTCTCCCCGCCTCCAAACCTTCCAGGAAAAAAGTGTGGAAAACCACCATGCAGCATGGAAAAACTGACATGGAAATTTCTTAGGAAATACTGGAAAGGAAAGGTCACATTCTATACTACTTTCTGTAAGCTACCTGTCTGAGTAACCTGAAAGAGAAAGTAATCAAATAAACTAATAGCTACGGTATGACATTATAAACAGGTACATTGAGTTAATGGAACATCTGTAGGCATAACAATGTGAATACGGTAATCCCGTGGTCTCAGTTGGACTCTGCAGTAAGTCAAACGATACAGATACACGTGAATATGGCTAATCAATCCCGTGGTCTCAGTTCGACTCTGCGGGAATTCAAAAGTTACAGATACAAATAAATATAGTAATCCCGTGGTCTCAGTTGGACTCTGCTGGAAGAAACTTAAAACATTATCACCAAAACTACAAAAGTAAGTTATTCGGACAGAAAAAGAGTCAGCTGGGGATTCTTGTGCAAATACTTGTCTATTTTGTTTTCGAATGTCTTAATTGAGATACTGTTCACGGTATCTGACGGTAATCTGTTCCAGATATTTATGACTCTGTTGAAGAAGTATTTTACTTCATGAGATTGGAAATGCTTTCCCATAATTTTGCAGCCATTACTTCTGGTTTGACTCGACCAGTCTATTCAAAAAAATTTATTCATGTCTAATTTGTCCTATCCCTTCATGATTTTGAAAACTTCAATAAGGTCACCTCTTAACCTGCGCTTCGTTAGGCTAAATAATTTAAGTTCTTCAAGGCATTCCTCGTATGGTTTGTTTCTAAGTCATGGTATAATTTTTGTGATTCTTCGCCGTATTTCCTCTAATTTTTCTATGTCCTTTCTGCAGTATGGAGACCAGAATTGCACAAAATACTCACGATGGGGGTGCATCAACGAGTTGTACAAGGCAAGTATGACTTTTTTCCAATTTAAACACGAAAGTTCTTCCAATAAAACCCACCAGCTCGTTTGCAATTTTAACTGCCTCGGTACACTGCTTACTCGGTTTTAGGTCATTTGATATTATCACACCAAGATCCTTTTCATTGTCTGTACATGATAACTGGATATTATTCATTCTGTAATTCGCATGGGCATTGTTATTTCCAATATGAAGTACTTTACATTTTTCTGGGTTGAATTTCATTTGCCATTTCCTGCCCAGCTTGCTAAAGTATTAAGGTCATTTTGTAACAGCTGCCACTGTAAATCTGAAGTTACTTTACTGGTTATTTTAGTATCATCTGCAAATGTGGATACTTTACAATTTAGACCCTCATCAACATCATTTATACAGATAATAAAAAGTATTGGTCCATGTACTGAGCCTTGGGGAACGCCACTAATCACATTATGCCATTTGGATTCCTTTCCGTTTATCACAACTCGCTGCTTTCGGTCTGAAAGCCAGTCTTGTAACCATTTCTGCGTATTTCCTTTTATTCCATGTGCTTCAATTTTGCTCAAGAGACGCTTGTGGGGGACAGTGTCAAAGGCTTTCTGAAAGTCGTGTTAAATTATTTCTACTGCTCTTGAGTCATCATATGATTGGTAAACATCATGAAAGAAGTACAGTTAGTTAGTTAAGCATGAACGACGATGTCTGAATCAATGCTGCGAGTCTTTAATTATATTTTTCTTCAAGATAATTTCTTCTAAGGAGGAGGAGGAGAGGCACCTGCACCACCTTGAGCTGTGAGTACCGATGATGCAGACACAAACCTGACCATCTTAGACAGGGTTGGGGGACCTCTTGCTCAATATTATGTGGTCAGGCAGCTCATCAGGCTGGAGTTGATGCAGCAGCAACAGCAGCCAAGGCAGAGTCAGGCCAAGATCTCCAGGCTTTTTAAGCCTCTGCCCTCTCTTGCTGCCAAGGGGCTCCACACAAGGCCAGAGACCTCCAACGTGTCTGTAGCATCAACCTCCTCGGTCAGTCTCCACACTGCCTCAGTATCCAGCACTAAGGCCTCCAGGACCCCAACCCCCAGCACCTCAAGACTCTCTATACCAGATGTGATGCCAGAGACATCAGAAGTCATCTATGACAAGAATGATGAAGTGTGAAAGTTCACTCAGAGTACAGCCTACAAGATGAATGGCAAAAGTATGCAGTGTACAGCCATCTTTTTTTTTTTCCTTTTTCTCCAAAGAGGAGGCCTGTAAATTGTTCCCTCAGAAAAAAAAAAAAAAAAAAAAAAGCAAGAGAGCCAAATTCAAGAACTGTTCATTTTGAGATGCCTGGACACACTGCATTTGAAAGACTGGAGATCATAGGCAGTAGGAAATACAAACAGATGGAGACAGTTCCACAGCTGACCTGTTGCATACATGATGGACTTGGAGTAACAGTGTACTCTTGCATTAGAGAGTTGGACAGAAAAGGGATGAGAGTGTGTTGCTGGATGGGTGCTATGCACCCATTGTAGAGGTAAAGAGATGCAAAAAGACAGTTCAGACGAGCAGTAACCACTGAAGTAGTGACAGAAAAGAGATAAAGATGCAACAGTATGGCAAAGATACAGAGGATGAAGGGAGGTAGTAAGAGGAGGAAAGCTGATGAGATGAAAAGCCTCTGACTCCACCTTGTTGAAAAGAGCTGTATATGGGGAGCCTCCCTGCAAATGAGAGTTGTACTCTACATGGGTGAATAAAACCTGTGTATACAGTCAACAACTGTGCAGGGGTAAAGAAAACATGGAGTCGGCTTAGCACAACTAATCCCTTGAAAGCAGATTTTACGAAGTAAAGTCAGTCTTCCCCTAACGCGGGTATCTGCTTCCGCACGAACATCGCGTTAGGCAAATATCACGTTACAGGGATTCTTGTAAACCCCTATTTCCTTCCGCACCCCTGCCAAAACTCCACTTTTCCCCCCTTGTGGTGCAATTTTTTTGGTATTCCCCAAATTAAACCTCCTACAAGCATTAATATGGTTATAAAAAATACATTAAGTCAATAGGATTTTTTTATTTATTGCACCTTATGTGAGGAGAAGAGCACACACACATTGCCGGAGATGAATTTGAGGGGGAGAACAGACACTAAAATCCATCAGTCTACTTCACTAGCAACACTCCTAACATCACTTTCTAGGTCCTCTATAGCTTCTTCATCCTAATGTTGCTGATATCCTCTTGCTGTAGACCAGCAGCAGCTTGTCTGACGAAGTAACGAGTGATCAGTGACTGTTTACGAGGGTTTACTTGGTCGGTGTGCATACAACTGTAGATGCTGACTGCATCAACAATCTGCTTAATCACATCATTACCTCTTGCATGGGAAGGGTCTCTGTCAAAGATGAACTCCTTGAGAGACTCAGCTCGACTCAGGATTTGACTTAACACTTCACTGCTGAGTGAAGCCACACTGTGCTGGGAAAAATCCAACATGGAGCTAACGCGGGCAGTGTGTCTCGCAACATGAGGCAAGCTGAGGAGGATGGTGTGGGTAGGAGTCGGCTGAGTGGGGAATGCAGGAGGTGGGAGGGAGGTAGGGGGGGTCCTGCTTGGTTGGGTGGCTGGGAGAGCGAAAGGTGAAGCGTGATTGGTGGGCGATGACGTCAAGTATTGTGAGGTTGTGCGACTCACACCGCGTCACAGCCTGCCCAGTTCAAATTACCACGTTACGCTAACAGTGGACGCATTACAATATATACAGTAAAACCTCACTACAATGGACTAATTGGGGCCCCAGTCATTCTGAAAAACGCGACTATCCTGAAAAAAGCGACGTATGGATTTCCCCGCTAAGATACTTTCATATGTGAAAAGCATTATGGCCACAATCCTACTTCACTCCACCATTTCCTTCTAAATCAGGGCATTAACCCATCTGCCCCTTAACTTTTCTCAAATGCCACTATAACTAATTTATTGCATAACACAGTACAATTTTTGTAAGGTTTAGACTCGATAAAGGCCATTGTAACTCACAAGAAGATAATTTTCATACATGAAGTGTCATAGCCACCATCTTGCATCACCCCACCAGTTCCTTCTAACCAGTGGCAATATCCCTTTTGTTTCTTAGCTTTCTAAAATGCCACTAAAAATAATTCGTTGCATTACACAGTATAATTTTAGCTAGCAAAGTTTAGACTCGAAAATGGCCATATGTAACATACAAAATAAGATATTTTCACGTATTAAAACCATCATGGCCACCAACCTGCTTCACCTTCACCAGTTCATTCTGACTCGTGGCAATATCTCATTTGCCTCTTATTTTTTTCTCAAATTCCACTATAAATAATTTATTGTATGACAGTAAAATTTAAGTAAGGCTTGGACACAATAAAACTCATAATTAAAAAAAAAAATCTATCTATCTATTGCCAGACGCCTCAATCCCGCACGGGGTGGCCACAAACAAATCGCCTCCATGTCACTCTGTCCCCTGCCATTTCACTACCATGCTCCCAACTCACACCCCCCTCCCTCATATACCTCTCCACTCCATCCCTCCATCTCATCCTCGGCCTCTCGCCCCCTCCACCTCACTCACATACACTCTCCTCATCAGTCTTTCACTCTCCATCCTCTCCACATGACCAAACCACCTTAATGTGCTTCTCCTAACGCTTCCCATCACATCCTCAACCACACCACAATAATAAATACAATTTTTATGTAACCATTCCGATTCTCTGGCTCGCCATTCTCTGCCGCACCACTTGGCCCAGTGTTATTATCATTCACCACCTGATGAAGGATCCTTCAGAGCAAATCCTTCAAAATCATTACCCATTATCTTCAAGGAAAAGTGAATCATCGCCCCAATTGTCTTCACTGGCAAGAGCTGAATCATGGATGGGAACTGGAGGTGTAGCTTTTACCCTGCATGCCGTGTGGAGTACTTAATTTTCAGCATTTTTCAAATACTGTACTGTACACTTTATACACTTTAATTTTTACGATCTTACAAACAAATATGTTCACTTTATCTGTATATGTCACTTATCACTCATCACCATCGAGCAGTAAATCAGCGAGTTTCGGAAAATGATGTGGGGGGAAATGATATGGAGGAAAAATAGTGATGCCGCCAGCTCACCACGAACCAACGCACGAACACACACACGCAACGATCGCCGAGTTACTAAAGCTTGATGTCTTATATTAATGCAGACCCCTTTTCTAATTTTTTAGCATTTAGAAAGAACATAACTGGTATAACATAATTTTGAACACTTTTCAAATACTGTACTGCACACTTAGAACAATAGCTACATTGCCAGCCCACCACCAACCAACGCACGAACACACAAACAGCGCGGACAAAATGGCCAACCCGCGGTGAGGTTAGGCATTCCGGACCGCTTTTAGCTTTTTCGGAGTTTTCCTGACATATAAAAAATAATTCTGGTTGGCTCCTTGACTCCAAAAAAAGCGACTTCCGGTGTACTGAAGTCATACTATATTTCCTTCCGCAAAATTGTTAGAGCAATACTGCACTACAACAAACCGTATTAGGGGAGGACTAACTGTAATATGTTCTTTCCAAAATAAATCCCAAGATAATGAAACCCCAAGTATGTTTAAAGATGAGGAAGGATTAGGTTGGATATTGTTAAAAATTAGAGGGTAGTCCTGTGGAAGATTCTGTCAGGTTGATAGATGTAAGAACTGAGTTTTTGATGGATTAAAAACATCGATTGCATTTACTCCAATCAGAGATATAAGCCAAGTCAGATATTAGGTGTACCACAGCCTCATCCCTTGTTTGTTGAAGGAACTGCTAAGATGGATGCTGTGGGATGTGAATGGAAAGGTGAAGGGTGGAGTCATCAGTGTATGAGTGGATAGGGTTAAATGTACAGCTTAAAGAGTCATTGATAAACAAAAGAAAGAGATTTGGTGATAGGACACAGCCCTGAGGAACACCACTGTTGACAGCTCTAGAAGAACGGTGGCCGCCTACAGCAGCTAAAGAAAGACCAGAAAGGAAGCTAGAGATACAGGCACAGATAGAACGATAGAAACCATACAAGGGCAGTTTGGAAACTAAAGATTTATGCCTGACTCCATCAAAAGCCTTTGAGATGTCAAGTGCAATGGCAAAGCTTTTGCCAAAGTCCTGAAAGGAGGATGACCACAAGTCTGAAAGGTGGGCAAGAAGATCGCCAGTGGAGCGTCCCTGACAGAACCCATACTGATGACTGGAAAGAAAGTTGACAGGAAAGATGCTTTGCAATTTTTTTTACACAGGTAGTGCGTACAAGACAGCAATCCCTTGGATTTTGTGCATACTTGGTACTGCACCTTGTGCGTGATAACAAAACTGCACTATAATGAAAGGACAGAAACTATGAGATTTATCCGAATTGGTGCCGAGCACCCTACTCGTAAACTCAGATTTTCTCTTTAACCACAATTTAGACTCACTAAATACATACATAATGTTATGGTACATATTAGAAACAAACATGGGTATGGTTAGGTTAATAGGAAATCATGAAAAGGGCACAATAAGGGAGAAACATGTACCATACGGGGACCTGGGCTGGGCTTGAGCTAAGAGGTCCTGAGGCTAGGGGGCGGAGAGTTTGTGGTCTCCACCACCTGGGATTAACTCCTTCAGTAGGGCCTCATCTTTGAATCCTTCAAGGTCATCAGAAACCACAGATTTAGCACCATCATTATTAGCATAGGGGCATTTGCCTTCTCAGTGTAACAGGAAAAGTATATGATAGGTTACTTATTGACAGAGTTAGGGAAATTACTGAGGAATTAGTTGGAGAACAAGGAGGTTTTAGGAAGGGAAGAGGTTGTGTAGACCAGATATTCATTCTTAGATCCTTAGTGGAAAAGTTTCTAGAGAAGGGCAAGAAGTTGTATGCAGCCTTCATGGATCTGGAGAAAGCATATGACAGGGTGGATAGACAAGGATTGTGGAAGGTATTAAGAATATATGGAGTGGATGGGAAGTTCTTGAAGGCAGTGAAGAGTATGTATGAGGGTGCTAAGGCTGCAATGTGTGTGGATGGTAAGCTGAGTGAATCTTTCCATTTGAAGGTTGGATTGAAACAAGGATGTGTCATGTCTCCATGGTTGTTCAATCTGTATATGGATGGGGTTATAAAAGAGATACAAGGTCGGGCAGTGGATGTTGGAGCGGCCCTAGAGAGAGAGGGCAGTGTTTGGAAACTCCCTGTACAGTTGTTTGCAGATGATACTGTGTTGTTGAGTGAAGACGAAGGGGAGCTGCAAGGCTTGGTAGATGAGTTTGGGAGAGTGTGTAAGAAACGGAAACAAAAGGTGAATGTGGGGAAGAGTAAAGTGATGATCTTCGAGAGAAGTGAAGCCAGTGAATGTACAGTGAGACTGGATGGGAAGGATATGGAGAATGTGAGTGAATTTAAGTACTTGGGCAGTGTGATGAGTAAAGATGGAAGTCTGGGGGGTGAAGTGCTCGAAAGGGTGCAGCAGGGAAGGAAGGTTGCTGGTTCATTGAAAGCAGTGATAAGAAACAGGGAGTTACACCAGTGGAATTGAAGTATTTGAGAGGAGCATGTGGAGTCACATGGAGAGACAGACTAACAAATGAGGAAGTGAAGGAGCGTTGTGGTGTGGTTGAGGACGTGATGGGAAGCGTTAGGAGAAACATGTTAAGGTGGTTTGGGCATGTGGAGAGGATGGAGAATGAGAGACTGACGAGGAGAGTGTATGTGAGTGAGGTGGAGGGGGCGAGAGGGAGGGGGAGGCCGAGGATGAGATGGAGGGATGGAGTGGAGAGGTATATGAGCGAGGGGGGTGTGAGTTGGGAGCGTGGTAGTGAAATGGCAGGGGACAGAGTGACATGGAGGCGATTTGTTTGTGGCCACCCCATGCGGGATCAAGGCGTCTGGCAATAGATAGATAGATAGATTATTAGCAGAAACCAGCTCAGGTGCAAAATAACAATGCTATTTAGCTGAATAAATGAGCAATACCAGCAGGAGTGCTGACTTTCATCTTGCTGATTTTCAAGAGCAAGATAAGCAAGGGATCACTGTACACATGTTTCCTACTAGTTTTACTCCAACTTGGCCTGAAATGGCCCTCTCCCCATCATGAATGATGAGTTGCAAGGACAGATTATGGTACAGTAAAACTGCACTAGTCATGAAAAGTGCTATGATAAGATGAAATAAAATGGAAAAGGGCAAAATCATGGGCTGAGTTAGTGTAAAATGGGTATAGTTTTCATATTTAGCACTAGAATATGATAATATTTTCATTTATTTTCAAATATGTTTGAATTCCCATCCGAGTGGGGGGGTGGGAACCCTTGGATTTATCAAACTTTTGGATTTATTAAACCTGGATCTTCCCAAGTAGTCTGTTATAACAAGGGTCTAACGTAAATGCATCCTCCTCAACTTCCATAGAGGACAGACAGACAAAGAAACTTTCTCTTTCATATATGGAAGGATCTAATGCACACAGGGCGAGGCAGTTGATTTCTATGAGCTGAAGTTTACGGATTAATGTACTGTAGTAGATGAATGGCTAACACTGACCTAGGGGGTACTGCCATGAAAGTGAAGTGTGATCACAAGCTTGGTAACCAACCATATAAACATTCACTGTCTGCCAGTTGTTACTTCTTTCTCTAAGCTGGAAATTCCTCCATGCTGGACAAATCATCTCTACAGACCAGGTAAAGACATTACTCGGCTTTAGTGTGATTTTACTGATGGTATCAATCCTATAATGGTCACTTGCATGTTCTGTTATAGTTTAAGTGCAGTAAAAACAACTCTTGGCCTTACACACCGCGCTTTAGGAATGAGTATGTTCCCAGAGCATCATAGCAGTTGAAACTGAGGAGTAGCTGAATGATAGTCTCATTTCCCCGGATGGCAGCCTCATGAAGTGGTGTCCAGCCACAGTGGTCACTCATGTTCAGATCTACACCTGGCACTTTCAGCAGCACCTGCACACGTTCTGCATCCTCCCTGATGCAAGCACGCATAAGGAAAGTTTCTCCTGTGTGTAAAAAAAAAATGCAGTTAGACTTATTTCACTCCTGAATGGTATGGCATTCCAATAACTAATATAGTCTGGAATAATACTGGATATGAGAGGGTGTGCATAGCTATTGAATCCATTCTCAAGCAGGGGTTCCCTCAGCTCAGTAAGGTTTTGACATCCTGTCCTACAAAGGGCTGAAGACAGTATTTTCAAATTAATTCATTTCTGACATTCACCATGTGTGAAATGAAGTAATTTCAAATTACTAAACACTAACATCACTAAATTTCTGTGCAATAATTAAATACTTATTACAGCTGTATGTTATTACTGTATGGGAGAGTAAAAATGTATCTCAGTTATTGGGCATGAACAATGAACAAGCAAACTGCCTCCAATACTGATGCAATCTCAACTTGCATATCTGAGGAAGTGGTGGCAGTATTTGTTGCTCACAGCCCTACTACATAGAAGTCTTTTAAAAATCCACAATTCATGTTTCATTGCCAAAGTATTGAGCAACTGTCAAAATAAAGAAGGTGAAGTCTAAGTGGGGGGAGGAGGAAGGGTGCTTAGGCCCTCCAATGTACACCACAGGATGTACATCTACCATATTATAAATTGAATGTATATGTCAACACTATTAAAATAAAAAAAAATCACTACACACAATAATTTGTAGCTCCCACTATAGGGTGGCAAGGATATAGTCATATTATTTGTAACAGCCAAGAGTTTCATTTTCCTTTTTGAAGGTTCCAACATGCTTGCATGCATTGGCCTTGGTCACCTAATGGGGGCGCTCCATGCTGCTTGATCTCTGACAGCTTCCCTATTTAGTCCCTCAACCCCGAGGTCACATTCAATGACCTCATCCCAGGTCTTTTTCGGTCAATCTCTTACTACTCTACCTCCAACATTAACACTTCTCACTTTCTGTACCCAATTATCATCCCCCATCCTCTCCACATGCCCAAACCATCTCAATCTACCTCTCCTCATCACAACACCAATACACTCCAGTCCCATCCTACCTCTTACTCTTCCATCGTAAACCCAGCCCCCCCAGGCTGTGCACTCAAGGACGCACTGCACATCCACCTAATCACTGCCATTTCTGTATGCTTGAGCCTGCAAATATCCTCTTCCATTACTGCCCAGGTCTCACTACCATACAGCATTACACTCGTAACTCATGCTGCATACTAAGATCTCTTAGCATGGAGGGAGAGCCCTCTCAGTGTCAGGAGAGGCAACAGCTTCCTGTACTTCTTCCAACCACTCCTCACTCTAGCCACAGAGCTAGTACCACCCCCACCTCCAGCACAAGTCTCCCAAATAACAAAACTCTTCCACACAGTCAAGAGACTCACCAGCAGGTTCAATCCTTTCATGCCTGACAATGACCACATGCTCTCACTGACACACACCACATATGAAATCAGCATTATCTCACAGTCTACCTCTTATCATTACTACACCTGTTATGCACCCACTTATCACAAACACTGCACAAAATAGAATTACTTGCCACACCCTTGAGACAAATCCCACATGGCCACTCTCTCCCTCTTCTTTGACAGTGCCACCCCCAGCCCTACATACAACCACTTTTGTTTTATCTGCATTTACTCCTAAGCCCATGTGCCCCATACCATCTCTCTATTTCCTACATCCTTCCTCCACTTCCCTTTAATTCTATGCAACCAACACCAAATCATCAGCATACAACATCTCCCTCAAGAGTCCACTTCTGAAGTCATGTGAGAGGGCTTCAAGCACCATGATAAACAAGGGACACAAGACTGACCCCTGATGCTCACCAACATTCATGGAAAACTCATCAATAAAATCTCCATTCACTCTTACCTGGGTGTGAGCACTCACATACATGGCCATAAAGACCTTACTCAGCCACTCCTTGATCCCAAGCTATCTCACTGCCCACCTCAACACCTCTCTAGGGACTGTCAAAGGCCTTCTCCAAATCAACAAAACAAAGTACAGTTCCCTCTACTTTCCTGTATATTTTTCCTGAAGCTGTCAAACAGTGAATATGGCATCAGTGGTCCCTTTGCCTGGCATAATGCATCTCATCAATATTCACTCTCTCTCTAATCAATCCTTCTAAAACACTCTCCATTACCTTCATTTTCTGGTCTAATAGGTTAATTCCTCTATAATTTCCTCTTTCCAGGGCATTACCCTTCCTCTGGTATACATTTACAATCACACTCTTCAGCCAATCATCTAGGACAACACACTCATATATAGTTGTATCTGTAGGACAACACACTCATATATAATTGTATTTGTAGAACAACACACTCATATATAATTGTATTTGTGTGACAACACACTCATATATAATTGTATTTGCCAGGTCAGTGACTAACCTCACTTCTATATCTCCTGAGGCTTTCAACATTTCAGCAGTCAACCCAGACACACCTGTTGCCTTCCCCACCTTCACCCTGCCTATTGCTGCACTCACAGCAGCAGCGTCAATCGAAGGCCATGGACCAAACATGGGTTCTGCAGGCTCTAAACCTTTCCTGTCCCAGTCAAACTCCTCATTCAACAAGCTACTGTAATGCCCTCTCCATGCATCTTTAATATCCCCACTGTTCTCCATAACCCTTCCTTAACCCCTTAACCAAAGGTCGTCATTTCCGTGATGCTCGGGTGCAATGGATCATACCGTGGGGCGTCACTTTTGTGATTTTGTGTTATTTTGAATTTGTCCGGGCTTTCAGGTGGTGACTTACATCATCTATCAGCACTGCCAATGTCCAACAATAGTCAGAGCTGCTACTGTCATAAGTACTCCCATCCATTGTTGGCAATTTAGCCATTTTCCCCCATTCTAGACTCCCCTCCCTACCTCCCCTCCATTACCCTCGTGTCGTCTCAGCCGCTATGCACTACGTAAATCTTCCCTGGATTTTTCCACTGATTTCATCCATTGAAACGAGCCCTATGCCCTATTCTTTTACAAAATATTATATATATATAAAAAAATAAGGTAATTGATAGTACCATACACCTGGAATCAGCTAATTATCACTTGGCAACATCCAACCTGCACTCGTTCGCTAATTTCCCCTGCTTTTTTCCCCGTGAAATATGCTGTATGAGCTATTCTCGTAATATAAATTTATATAAGAAAGGAAGGGAGAAGCCTGAGTGATATTTATATTCACCTGGAACTACCTAATCTATTATGTATTGTCTAGATTTCCTACGACTTATTTCTTAGCATATACATTAGCAGCTGACATTTTCAACTCTTGGCTACCGAGATACATACATCTCAGTTCACTGCTGTCCTTCAAGGTGGAGGCACGTCGCAGTCGCGCCCCTCCATTTCTGCCCCTTTTGCGCCCATTATTAAAGGCCCTGTGACCTCTACACCTACTAAACATCATGTGGGAAGCAGTAAAGGACTGTAGATATACAGTATATAAGTGTAATAAAGTACTAGAAATAATAAAGTGTAAGTGTGCATATGAATAAGAAATGACAATACGAGCGGCGAATTAGTGTGAGTGGGAGGCTCGTATGTGCTCGTATTTTACACTGCTTTCAGTTTTTTTTTTTTTTTTTTTTTGAGTATGGATTCCAAACTACTTGGAAATCACTGAATAGTGTTTCTAATGTTAACATCAGGCAATGAATAGTCCATCCATCATCCAATCCTATGTTGCCCCATGAGAAGTATAGGAGCCCAAGGCTAGGCAAGTTGGTCCTGACATTTAAGATGACAGTGATCAGCCTCATTCATCCCTGAGTGGCATTATGTGAGCAGTAAACCCCAACCACCCCTTGGATATAAACTTTCACAGGCTCAATCTGATTGGAGCACCGTAATTACCCACTAAACTACCAGGGACCAAATTTGGTTATATGGTTACCACCCAGCATATGGTTTCCTGGTGTACAGGAAACCATTTGGCTTGTCACTCAGTGTGGAGTCACCCATTGGCAGATGGAAGAGAAAAGAATGAAGGAAAGAAAGACAGAAGAGGGAGTGTAAAGTCACCCGTATGCAGAAGGACGAGGAATGAATAATGGAAAGAATGACAGAAGAGGAAGGAAGGAAAAAATGACAGAAGAGGAAGGAAGAAAAGAATGATGCAGAGGAAAGGTCAGACACCCGAGAGCAGCACTACATCGAGTGAGTGGATGGTGAGCACCCCCATCTACCACACATGCAGAGAACAAATGGTGGATAACATTCATGGTTTAACTGTGGGTTCCCTGGAAGAAGGGAAAGTGTCTCGGGAATGGAAGAGGGCCAATGTGGTACAAATTTATAAAGGAGGAAGCAAGGAAGTACCCCTGAATTACAGACAAGGGTCCCTGACCAGCATAGTTGCAAAACTGCGTGAGAGGATCCTGAAAGCTTGATGGATAACTGGAGATATACATTTTGGCGAAAAGTCAGTCTGAACTCAGAAGTGGAAGGTCACGTGTTTCCAACTTGTTGAGCTTATACTCAAGGGTGATAGATGTGCTACAGGAGATAGGTGGGTGGATTGTGTTTATTTAGAATTGGACAAAGCCTTTGACAGGGTACCCCACAAGTGACTAATATGGAAATTGGAACACATAGGAGGACTGAAGGGGAACCTCCTGGAGTGGATGAAAGACTTCTTGAGAGACAGGCAAATGAGGACAGTTATAAAAGGGAGGATATCTGGATGGAGGGGGGTAACAAGTGGAGTCCCACAGGGCTCAGTGTTAGTGCCTGTAATGTTCCTGATTTATGTAAATCGTAGATGGAAAGAACAGTTATGCAAGTCTGCTGACAATGTGAAGAACATGAGGAGAGCAGAAGTTGAAGAAGACTGTAAAATGCTGCAGCAGGACCTGGATAGAATTCTTGATTGGAGCCGGATGTAGGAAATGAAATTCAATGCAAAAAATGTAAAATACTGTATTGGAAATGGATAAACGTACCAAGAGACCATCACTGAATTATTTGATGGGTAATGAACCAATCACAAAAGCGAGAGAAGAAAAGGACTTGGGAGTGCTGGTCCAGGATAATTTGTCACCTGAAAAACATATTAACGAGACAGTTTGAGAGACATATAATCTCCTGACTAACAAAAGAGTAGCATTTCATTACATGGATGAGATGAAAATTTTGACAGTGGCCATGATCCGCCCCAGGTTGGAATTTGCGGCAGTAGAGTGGTCCCCACATAAAAAGCAAGATATTAACAAGATTGAGAGAATACAGAGAACAGCAACCAAGATCGTCTCTAGCCTGGCAGATCTATCATATAGGAAAAGGCTGGAAAAACTACACCTGCCTTCCTTAGAAGAAAGGAGAGAGAAGGGCGACATGTTCAGGGCCAAGGTGGGAGCAGAAAAAACCAGCCGAGTCCCAACCGGTTTTTTAACCAGCCTACCCCCAGATCCCGACCGATTTTCAACTTTTTGTGTTTTGGTTGAAACCTTCGCTTTTGGTGAGAAACATCGAAAATTCAGTGAAATCGCAATCCTGAGGTAAAAAAATGTTGATACAGGTGTCACTCAACCTTACGTTTTCCTTCTTTTTCAGGGTACCTGGCTAAGAAAACTAACTATGGAAGGGTTAACTAATTCAAACCACTTTAAATTACGTATTTATTTCATTTATTTGGTACGAATTTATGTGTAGTAAAGGTCTATAATGGTTTTCACACAATAATATAGGCGTTTATAAGCATTGTTCACTTACCCAGAACCCCAGTATACGGCACCTTCCTTTATGACATTACTACCTCATCATTCTGTTTGTTTCTACCTCTAGCTTCTTTGTTTCTTTGTCCTCCACCTCAGGAATCACTTTCACCGTGAATTTCGTTATTAGAGAGACCGTGGGGCAACATACCTTAACTGGCTGGGTTACTGCTAACAGGTGAATTGCCCAGTGTGGGGGGGAGGGGGGGAGGAAGGGAAGGGGGGTTAGGAGGGGCCAGGCAGTAACCCAGCTTGACAGCAGGTAGAAGAAGGTCTCCCACATAAGCATACCAAAAATCATCCACGAATGTTGAAAAATGTGCACACAATGGGCCTTGCAATTGCGTGACGTACGATGCACGTCGTTGGGTCTGTCCGCAGAAAAAAGTAGCGACGTGCATCGTATGTCGGTGGGACTCGGTGGGTTAAACCACCAGGTGCCATAATTTGGTTATGTGGTTACCACCCAGAGAAGTAAATGGTTTCCTGGAGTACAGGAAACCATTTGACTTTTCACTCAGTGTCGAGTCACCTGCACACAGAAAGAACAGGAAAGAATGAAGGAAAGAAAGACAGAAGTGGAAGGATGGAAAGAAGGAAGGAAGAGAGGAAAGGGCAGGCACCCAAGAGTAGCACTACACCACATAAGTGGATGGTGTGCACCCCCATCAACCATCTACTTCATATGTTTTCTGATCCATCCACATTCCTAGTTACATGCCTCTCACTGACTTTTCTCCAGATCCTTGAAGGCAACTTACAATGTCTTTCCCTTCTCTAAAAACTTTTCCACTAAACATCTGGTTTAAAACTACCCCCCTTTTCATGAAACCCTCTTGTTCCTCTCCAACTAATTTCCTGGTTGTCTTTCTAATCCTGTCAACAAGTATCCGACCATAA
This sequence comes from Birgus latro, assembly GCA_018397915.1. NCBI lineage: Eukaryota > Metazoa > Arthropoda > Malacostraca > Decapoda > Coenobitidae > Birgus > Birgus latro. The sequence continues at coordinate 15,935 of JAGKTI010003725.1, forward strand.
AACTTTCTTATTACCAGTATAATGATAAGACAAATATCCCTATCACTGCCATTCATTTCTCTTTTCCCTTCATATCTGGGAACTATTATACCTCATGTCCTGTCCTCTGGAACAATACTTTCCTCTTATTCTTCCACATCCATTCAATCACTATCTTCTAGTATTACAACACTTCACTGCACACTCTATCAATTCTTACGAGTTTCCCTCATTTTTACTTTTCTTCACTACTTCACAAACTTCCATTCTACTGATTCCTTCCTTCCTTCCTTACCTTTCCACATTTTGAACCCATTCCCCAACCACTTATATTTGCACTATTTTTGTTCCCTATACTCATTAAAATTTTCTCTCCCTGATCCCTTTCCCTCTCTTATCAACAAGCATTCTGCAATTTTCATCTTTCATCCCTCTACTACTTCCCTTATGACCATTTACTTCCTCACTTCCATCCAAAATACAGTAGTTTCTTACAATTCATCTACTTTGCATCCAAGATTTCTTCCAAACTCCTAAGCCAATTATTTCTTACTCTCTTTTACTAGTCTCTTCATCTTGTGGTCATATAAGCAAAAAGTGGCAACTATATGCTGATATAAAAAAGAAGTGTTAGAACTGTCAAGTCCCTCCCTCCACAAATATCTACCAGGAAACAACCATTCCCATCCACTCTGGTGGGTGAACCCCACTGTCCGACCACCCCATCTGTTCTAGCATTCCTTAATATTCCAATCATAGCTCTAATAATATACACTCTTGTTACTCTTATGCATCCTCAGGCATGTTTCTACACTTGCCCAAGACTCCTCTTTCACTCTAACTGTCCAGTCTTCTGCCAGTTCACACATTTATGCAATCACCCACACCTATATTCCTTTCATTTGTACCCATACATTCCTTGGGCTAATTTATCCCTGTTTGCTTATACTCTCATTCCATCTCTGCCATACAAAAATGCATATACATTTGTTTGCCCTCTCATCTTTATCCACTCAAGCACATACACCCAACCCATACTTTCATTCTGTCTGACCCACCTCTCCATGTGGTTTACGTCAACTCACACATACAGTCAAGTTGCCTAAGGCACCGCTAATTGGTTCTGGACCACACCCGTGCCATAGAAATAACTAAACCTATGGGAAAAATGGTATTTGGTTCTGGATGTTCACCCAAAGTCCCCCTTTTCACCCCACTTTTCCCCACTTTACACACACAGACAATCAGGCAATCAGTCAATGCATATATTACACATAACAATAGGCACAAAAAACAGGAAGGCGATCAGCCTTGTGTCTACTTGGGCAATAGCACGCGCTGCAGATTGAGCGAAAAAAAGCTCGGCCAAGTAAACACTGATCAGCTGACTGACCAAAACATTAAAGATGGTGGAAGCTGCCTGGTCAGGCACTGATTGAAGAAGTTTGTTTGATAAAGTATGTATGCTCAAATGTCAACGAAACTCACATTCAACACATTAATAATCATTCTCATATAGTGATGATGATGATGATGGGAGGCATTATACTTCGTCTTAACTCAGAGATGGGTGCTTTGTCACTAACTCGTTCATGGTGGTTTTATGAACAAACCTATACACTAGTTACAATACCCAAAGAATCTATAATGTTTCATTACTTAACACAATGAATTTGGTATAAGAGAGAAAAAAATCCACAGTTGGAGCTGAAGTGGTCACCATCTTCTTCGTTTACAAACAGGGGAGCGTGCAGACCACCAGGGAAATTTGCCGGCATGTTTCAAACCTTGCCGTGCCCGTGCCATAGGTATAGTTTATGCCCGTGGTTCATTTTTTGGGGTCTGGCACCTTGACACATCATAGAAAACCGTAGCATAGAAGCATGCACCATAGGCGACTTGACTGTATCTACTTCTGCATTCTCAAGGACCTGCACCATCCCCTTTTAATTCATTTCATCATTTGCACCCCTTACATTCCATATCACCATCCTCTGCATATCCTTCTCTTTGGTCCTTGGTCATCCACAGTTGGTTTGTTTGGGTCTGAGGGTTTTATTTACTTATTTATTAAGGCACTACAGTCAGATTGAACCAGTGCAGGTTTATATCCAAGGAATGGCTGAGGTTTATTCCTCAGGGATGAGTGAAGCTGGTCACTCTCATTTTAAATGTCAGGACCAACTTGCCTAGCCCCAGGCTCCTATGCTCCTCATGGGGCAACAATGGATTAGATGATGAATGAATGGAAAAAAAAAATATTTCTTACAGGACGGGTCACTAACTCTCCACTAACCAACTCTGTCATTTTCAGAACATGTAGGAAATGTGGGTTTGGTTATACAGTTACTACTCATCACAATTCATGCTTTCTTGATTTACGGGATACCATATGCTTCCCTCTCAGCATAGTCACCTAAGGGTAATCTTACAATGAGTGGATGATGGGCACTCTCACCAACCAAAATACTTTTATTATCAGTCTGTGCACCAGATCTCAATGACGTTGTTATTTATGCTCAAAATAATGTTTCACTAATTTCTCACCTAAAGATAATCAGATCAAAACAAAGTAACAATAACAAAACAAACGTGGTTTTCCTATTTTCGGAAAAAATAAAGAAAAAAAGCTGGAATAATCATGCACCTGGTACCTAATGTATAACTGCTGCTGCATAAAACAAAATGGAAATACAAAAGAGAATATTTACCTTTGAAGTTCTGTTTATTGATGTTATGAGGTCTCACACGTATTTTCTTCTGCATGAAGGATTTTCCATCTTCAGCACTCATTCTCTGACTGTCCTGAATACAAAAGAAATAAAACAATTAATTACATTCATTAAGGTTATAACAATATGAACTGTTTTTCACTCTTCTGAAGTTATTACAGCACTAACGACTGTACTTTATGTAACATAAGAGGTTTCATAGCACCTCCACCTAAGGAATTTATCTTGCATACTTCACCTAAATACACCAGGCCCTCCACATTCACAGGGGTTAGGGGACACAGACCCCCACGAATGTGGAATTTCCACAAATGTTTGGTGCACCCTCCCGTAAATGCCTCTACGGCAGCAAATCACCCCCTGTGAGCAAGTGGTCACAAACTGTACCTAATAAACCATATCTGGGACCTGACAGCAGCATGAAATATCACAAATAGCTGATGACTTGCCCACACATGAGTGTAGGCAAGTCATCAGCTACATATATATCCCAACTAAATGCAATCATACCCATTAAATTCGGTCTTGGCTCCACAGAGGGGCAATCTGCGAATCTTTGAAGCTCGCAAAAGTTATATCCGTGAATATGGAGGGCCTGGTGTACTCTACTGTCGGTTATTTATACTTTTAAATATCAACATGGTTTCCATTGGTAACATACAAGAAGATTATAAAGGTGTGATATGCAGAACACTATACAGTACTTGATCCATATAAAGTGCTCCATTCGATATTTGTCTCATGGTATCAGATGTGTTGTGAGGACAACTCAGTTTGCAAGTGTGGGCATGGGTGTGGCAGTGGGAGTACGAGATGAATAAATGATGCAGGGTAGACACTGACTGATAACGATGAATGTGCCATCGCTGGCACAGTGGATGGCGAGCATTATACACAACATGGTCCAACCCATACAATACTAAGGAAGAAACATTATGAGAACTCTGAAGCCCCTTAGACTATGACTCTCAAATTAATCCATCTTACTTTAACTGCAAAGCAGAGAAGAAGGTATTTTCTTTACATCAGCCAACTGAGCAGAGAACAACCTTCACTCTTTTATGCTCTAAAATTGAGAGAATATTGTTCACAGAGATGCCTATCAAGTCTGGTTAAAAAATAATGAGATGGTCAGTAATGGTGAGCCCAAGATTATACTGGTACTCAAGAGTGAATCATCCAATGTTCTATTGGAGCCCCATCACACACACATCCACACATGCACAAGTACACACACACACACAATCACCAAGTTCACTCTACTGTGCACTATTATGCATTTGCAGTAACCATGTAGATTTCTATTTCCTGTATTATCTGTCTATCTATCTATTGCTAGATGTCTCAATCCCGTAAGGGTTGGTCACAAACAAATCGTCTCCACGTCACCCTGTCCCCCGCCATTTCACTGCCCTCCCCCCAGCTCACACACCCCCTCCCTCACTTATGTCTCCACTCCATCCCTACATCTCATCCTCAGCCTCCCCCTCCCTCTCCTCTCCTCCTCTTCACTCACATACACTCTCCTCATTAATGTCTTGCTTTCCATCCTCTTCATGTGGCCAAACCACCTCAATGTATTTCTCCTAACATTTCCATCACATCCACATCAACACCACAATGCTCCTACACTTCCTCATTTCTCAGTCTGTCTCTCCATATATCTCCACATGCTCCTCTCAAATAACTCACTTCCACAGCTCCCATCTCCTGACTTGTGTCCTTCCAACAAGGTCCAAGCTTCACTTCCATATGTTAGAGTTGGTATCACAGTACTATCATGCAGCAATTTTTTTACTCCCATTCTCACTTCTCTATTTCTTAATACTTCTTTGAAAGAATCAGCCAGCTTCTTCCTTGCTGTACCCTTTAAACCACTTCATCCTCCAAACTTCCATCCTAACTCATAACACTAGCCAGGACCAAAACCAGAATCACCCCAGCTGGCCATAGACATACTTACACTAATTATAAGAGAGCCAACTGGGAGGCCTTCACAACTGAAACAGAACAACACTTTGAAACATTAAACAGTACATCCATCACAACATCAACACCGCTGTGCACACTTTCAATGCAATTATACAAAACGCAGACAAAAGACACATCCCCAGAGGCAACAGAAAAAGACACAACCCTAATTTCACACCAGAAATTCAAGGCCTCATCAGACAACGGGACACACTATGACACTCCCGAACACCACATATGCATGATACCATACAACAAATACAAGAACTCAACACTCAGATAAACAATAAAATATCAGAACAGCAAACACTAAATTGGAATAAGTATCTCCAAACACTTGATCACAAAACAAACACCAGCAAACTCTACAAAACACTGAACAGCATCAAACTCTCCAACAGCAACACTACACAATCACACGCTGCTATCACAACAACAGACACCATTCCTTCAAACAAACAACAAACAAACACTCTCATCAACCACTTTTCACATGTCAGCCATCTAAGCCCTCATCGTGACGACTGATGTATCATCCGACGTAACAGACAGTTCCTCACAGACCCAGACTTCCCACCTTTCACTTACAACCAGACGAAGCACATCATCAGCAACCTCAAGCACTCATCTGCCTGTGGACAAGACAACATAAGCAACATACACCTTAAACACATTGGACCACAAGGCATACAAGCACTCACCAACATATCAAACTACAGCTACTCACACAACATAATACCCAACATCTGGAAGCATGGAATTATCATCACTATCCCCAAACCCAACAAAGACCCCACATTCCATTCCTCACACCGCCTAATCACACTCCTCTGCACCCCCTCCAAAGTCACTGAAAGGCTGGTACTACAACTAGATACACCTCACACCCCCCTAGCCACATCACAACATAGTTTTAGTCCACTACACTCCACAAACACTCTTCTTAAAGACCTCACACAGAGAGTTTTTGATGGCATGAATTCAGCTAGCCACCACAAAGAACACTCCTTGTCACACTAGACATTAGTAAAGCTTTTGATTCCATTCCCTGCCACAACCTCACAAACAAAATATTCAACACAAACACGAAAATAACACAAAAAGATGGCTAGCAAACTACTTGGCAGGGAGATATGCACATGTAACTTTTGCTGGTCAGTCCTCGAACATCAGAAACTTCACAAATGGTGTCCCCCAAGGATTTGTCTTGTCTCCTACACTCTTCAACCTATAAATGCATGACATACCCACACCTCACACACAACAAATACACATAGCTTCCTATGCAGATGACATAACACTTACATGCACACACCAAAATGCAAACACAGCCACACAAATCCTCCAACCTTACCTCAACATACTACATGAATTGTTCACCACAAACAGACTCAAAATAGCCCCAGCCAAATCTGCAGTGACCCTTCTTACAAACTGGACAGCAGAACACAGTCACATTCCACACCTCACCATAGACAACACTCCCCTACCACACACACACTCACCCAAAATCCTTGGTGTAACATACAATACATCAATGTCATTTAAACAACACATCACAAACATCAAAAATAAATTAACACCTAGACTCAATGCCTTGAAGTCACTTGCCCATACAACATTTGGACACAACAAAGAAACTACCACCATAGTATACAAACAATATATATGTTCAGTGATGAATTATGCAAGCCCTGCATGGGCTCCTAACCTCACTAGAACACACTACAACACTCTTCAGACTATACAAAACAGGGCCCTAAAAATAATCACAGGCTGTACAGCTACTACACCTGCAGACCACCTACACCAAGAAACCAAAGTCCTCAAAGTCAAGGATTATCTAAACATGAGAGGCACCCAAACTCTCGCTGCAGCCTCCACAAACCCACAACATCCACTACACTACATGGCAGCACATCCACACACACCAAGGAACATCAAAACAACACCCAGCACATGATATCATACACAAATACTATCATCTCTTCCCCCCTGCCTGCCTCAGACCAGCTTCCAGAAGCATATTCATACTCAAATCACTCGCTGTTCCATTCAGTCACTCAAAGACAACACACAGCTGCATGCACGGCCTCCTGATATCCATCCTTCTGAATCCTGTCTCCCCCGTGAGGACAGGGTCCACCTGGGCAGGCTGAGATGTGGGCATCATCCAGCCCTCTTGAATTATCAGAAGAGGCTGGATGACTCCGTCGCTGATGCCTGTCCAGGATGTAACACAGCACCCCACACTATTAAGCACATTATGGAAGACTGCATTGCACACAATCACCTACGCCAACAACACAACATACACTCCTTGAGGGCTCTGTGGGAAAGCCCGGTCTCGGCTATGCCCTTCCTTAGGGACTCGGGGCTGTTCGGCCAGACTGCCTAGGGAACAACTACTACTACACTAGCCAGGTACTTACAAGCCATAACAATTTTCCTCATCATCCTGCCTCACTGTAAATTCAGTGACTTCATTTCTCCCTCGATCATAACTATACTCTTCCCGACATTCACCTTTAGATTCCATTTCTTACACACTCTCCCAAACTCATTCACCAAGCCTTGCACCTCCCCTTCGTCTTCACTTAACAACACAGCATCATCTGCAAACAACAGTACACGAGTTTCGAAATGCTGCCCTCTCTCATTTAGGACACTCCACCATCCATTATCCTACCTTGTATCTCTTTTATAACCATCCATATACAGACTGAATAACCATGGAGACATGACACAACCCTGTTTCAATCCAACACTCAGACAGAATAATTCATTTTACTATCCGTTCACACTACAGCCTTTGCACCCTCATACACATTCAAGGCATTCAACAGCGTTCCACTTGCACCATATATTCTTAAAATTTTCCACACTCCTTGTCTATCCACACAGTCATATGCTTTCTCCAAATCCATGATGGCTGCATACAACTTTTTTCCCTTCTCCAGAAAAGACCTAATGATGAATATCTTGATCTACAAAACTTCTTCCCTTCCTAAAACCTCCCTGCTCTCCTCCAACTAATTCCTCTGTTATTCCCCTAACCCTGTCAATAAATATCCTACCACATACTTTGCCTATTATACTAAGAAGACAAATGCCCCTGTGATTACCACACACTTCTTTTTTCCTCTTTTCCTTTGTACAGGGGAATAATAATATTTGACTTCCAATCCTCTGGGACTGTACCTTCCACCCAAGCCAATGTGCACATCTATATCCATTCTACTACTATCTCTCCCATATGCTTCATAATTTCACCACAGAGTCCATCAATTCCTGGATCTTTTCCCATTTTTCACTTTCTTCATTACTTCCATTACTTTCATCCTACTGATCCCTTCCTCCCATCTCACCTACCTCCATCTCCCAGCCATTCCTGTCACTTACACTTGAATTACTTTCATTCTCTATGTTTAACAGTTTCTTAAAGTGTTCTCTCCCTCTGCTCACTTTTTCTCCCTTCTCCACTATCAATCTACCATTTCTATCTCACTCCCCTACCAACTTCATTATCACTTTGTCTAACTCTCTTTTCCTCCTTCCAGAATATTTTCTGACATTCCTTCCACTTTAGAAATTCTTTCCTCCATACCTCTGCTTCCCATCTACTCACTATATACTTTCTTCTTTTGCATAACAGCTTGTCTCACATTTTCATTCTACCATGCTGTTCCTTGCACCCTCTTTTGTCTTCTCTTCACCCCACACACCACCTCACATGTTGCACAGATATCTTCTGTGAATACCTTGCACACACCTTCTATCTCCCCCATCTGCTCCAAATCATATTTACCCAATCGTTCCTCCACTTATCTCTTATATTCTGCCTTTTTTCCATCCTCTTGCAACCTTTCAATCCTTCTTATATGGACGATTTCCTCTTGTCCTTCCCTCCTATTCCTCCCTCGCACTTGAACCTTGACTTTCACCACCACCAAGTGGTGGTCAGAAAGTCCACTCCCCCCAACCTCTGTATCCTTTCCATCCATTACACATCTTCTCATTCTGTCATCCACACAATGGATGAGAGACTTTTTGAGAGAGAGACAAATGAGGACAGTAATAAAGGACAGGATGTCTGGATCGTTTTCGTTTTCGTTTTTGAAGGCTCCAACATGCTTGCATGTGTCGGTCTTGGTCACCTAATGGCGGCTCTCCACGCTGCTCGATCCCTGGCAGCCTCCCTATTCAGTCCCTTAACCCTTAAGTCACATTTAATGACCTCATCCCATGTCTTTCTCGGTCTACCCCTCCCAACCCCTCCCCCAATATTAACACTTCTCACCCTCTGTACCCAATTATCCTCCCCCATCCTCTCCACATGTCCAAACCACCTCAGCCTACCTCTCCTCATCACAACACCAATACACTCCAGTCCCATCCTACCTCTCAACTCTTCTATCGTAAACCCAGCCCCCCCAGGCCTTGCACGCAGGGACGCACTGCACATCCACCTAATCATTGTCATTTCTGTACGTTTAAACCTGCGAATATCCTCTTCCTTTACTGCCCAGGTCTCACTACCATACAGCATCACACTCCTAACACATGCTGCATACAAAGACCCCTTAGCACGTAAGGAGAGTCCTCTCAATGTCAGGAGAGGCAACAGCTCCCTGAACTTCTTCCAACCACTTCTCACTCTAGCAACCGAGCTAACTCCAGCCCCACCTCCGGCACATAACATGTCTCCCAAATAACAAAACTCCTCCACACACTCAAGAGACTCACCTGCAAGTTCAACCCTCTCACGCCTAACAATCTCTGCCTGCTCTCCCCGACACACCGCACACATGAAATCAGCATTATCTCGCAGTCTACCTCTAATACCACTACATCTCTTGTGCACCCACTTATCACAAACACTGCACAAGATGGAATTACTTCCCACACCCTTGTGGCAAACTGCACATGGCCACTCTCCCTCTCCTCTGATTGTACCGCCACCAACCCTAGATATCATCACTTTTGTTTTATCTGCATTTACCCTTAAGCCCTTGTGCCCCATACCATCTCTCCACTTCTTAAATCTTTCCTCAGCCTCCCCTTCATTCTCAGCAATCAACACCAAATCATCAGCATACAACATCTCCCATGGGAGTCCCTCTCTGAAGTCACGTGAGAGGGCTTCAAGCACCATGATAAACAACAAGGGACTCAAAACTGACCCCTGATGCACACCAACATTCACGGGAAACTCATCACTCAAAGCTCCATTCACCCTTACCTGAGTGTGAGCACCCACGTACATGGCCATAACCACCCTAACCAGCCACTCTTCCAACCCTAGCTTTCTCATTGCCCACTTCACCACCTCTCTAGGGACTCTGTCAAAGGCCTTTTCCAAATCAACAAAAACAAAATACAATTCCCTTTTCTTGCCAATATATTTTTCCTGAAGCTGTCGAACAATGAATATGGCATCAGTGGTCCCCCTGCCTGGCATAAACCCAAACTGCATCTCATCGATATTCACTCTTTCTCTAATCATACCTTCTAGAACTCTCTCCATTACTTTCATTATCTGATCTAAGAGCTTTATACCTCTGTAATTTCCCCTTTCCAGGGCATCACCCTTCCCTTTGTACACATTTACAATTACACTCTTCAGCCAATCATCTGGGACAACACACTCATATATAATCCTATTTATCAGGTCAGTGACTAACCTCACCCCAATATCTCCTGAGGCCTTCAACATTTCGGCAGTCAACCCAGACACACCTGCCGCCTTCCCCACCCGCATCCTGCCTATTGCCTCACTCACAGTAGCAGCGTCAATCAAAGGCCAAGGCCCAAACACTGGATCAGCTGGCTCCAAACCTTCCCTATCCCAATCAAACTCCTCATTCAACAACCGGCTATAATGCTCTCTCCATGCATCTTTAATATCCTCACTGTTTACCACTACCCTTCCTTCATCATTCTTCACACACTGCTCGCCTACAATGTCCCGGTTTTCTCTCTTCACCTGATTTGCCACCCTAAAAACCATATTTTTCCTTCCTTCATGATTTAGATTATCAAGTAAAAGTCTCTGTGACTCAGACTTCGCCCTGTATACCTCTCTTCTAGCCCTGCGCTTGGCAGCCAAGTACTCCTCCCTGTTACCACCCTTCTTCCATTCCCGGAAGAGCCTTCTCTTCTCCTTAACTGTGGCTTCTACACCCTCATCCCACCACCAAGTTACTTTATGTCTTGGTGGGCCTCTTGTCCAACCGCATACTGCATCGGTAACTCTCAAGAGGTTGTTCTTAAGGGCTCCATACTGTTCATTAACGTCTCTATCTTCGGCTTCCTGTTCAGCCACCACTCTCCTCATCTCATCTCACTATAAAAGGATGGAGAGAAGTAACAAGTGGTGTCCCACAGGGCTTGGTGTTGGCGCCAGTAATGTTCCTGATTTATGTAAATGATATGGTAGATGGAATGAACAGTTATGCAAGTCTGTTTGCTGATGATGCTAAAATCTTGAGGAAGGTAGAGGTTGAAGGGGACTGTAAAATGCTGCAGGAGGATCTGGATAGGATACATGACTGGAGCCGGATGTGGGAAATGAAATTCAACGCAAAAAAATGTAAAATATTGGAAATGGGTAAAAGCACCAAGAGACCATCAGTGAATTATATGATGGGTAATGAACCAATCACAAAAGCGAGAGAAGAGAAAGATTTAGGAGTGCTGGTCCAGGATAGTTTGTCACCTGAAAAACACATTAACAAGATTGTAAGAGAGACATATAAACTCTTGACCAACATAAGAGTGGCATTTCATTACATGAATGAAGAGATGATGAAAAAACTGATAGTGGCCATGATCCGGCCCAGGTTAGAATATGCAGCAGTAGTGTGGTCCCCACACAAAAAGAAAGATATAAACATGATTGAGAGAATACAAAGAACAGCAACCAAGATGGTCCCCAGTCTGGCAGATCTGTCATACAGTGAGAGGCTAGAAAGGCTGGATTTGCCATCCTTAGAGGAAAGGAGAGAGAGGGGTGACAAGATTGCAGTGTTCAGGACCATGATGGGAGTAGATAAAATTGATAGAGAAGATCTGTTTTTATGGGATAAGAGATCGACAAGAGGACATGGTCTGAAACTGAAGAAGCCACGCTGCTTGAAGGACATCAAGAAATATAGTTTTCCGTATAGAGGCATAGACCTGTGGAATAGCCTGGACAAAGAGATCGTCCAGTCTAAAAACTTAAACGAGTTTAAAGCAAAATTTGACTTATTGAGAAACAGAGACGGGACCCCACGAGCGTAGCTCATTTCCTGTATATCACAATTAGGTAAATACATCACCACCCACCTTTTTCATCACTTGCCACGCATACCTGTGGATCATTTTGTGCCTCAAAAGGGTATTGGCTAACACCAACCCCACGAACGTCCACTAGAGCACTACCAGTCTCATCTAGTTCTGCAGGCACACCCCACTCACCAACTACTCCATCCACCTTCACATTCCATACTTTTCCATTCATATCTCCAATCAAAAACACTCTCATTCCTCTCAAACTTTTCCATGCATGCTTCCTCATTTGCCCAAATCTCTACTTTCACTTTGCTTGCATGATCTTGCATTGGTGCATACACATACACAAATGCCCATGTTTATATTCTCTACTTTCATTCTTACCCACACAATCCTTGTGCCAACTGACCCATACTCTCTTATATTCTCCTTCCATCTCTTGCACACAACAATACATACACCCTCTTTTGGCCTCTTATTCTCACCTCCTCCAGTGCATATACCCCATCCTACTCCCACTCTCTCACCTCACCATTTAGTCTCAGTTAATCCACATTTTTCCACCTTTGCACCCTCAGACACCTGTACAATCCCTCTCTCTTTCACCTCATCATTCACATCCCCTTACATGCCATGTTGCAGTCTGTACCATGTGCTTTGTCTGGCCCTTGGTCATCACCTGTTTGTCTGTCCTGATCTGAGGCTTCTTGTTTCTATATATATACATATACAGTATATATATATACAGTATATATGTATTTTTTTTTTTTTCGGGAAGGCGCACTAACCCTCCGCCAACCCACTGGCTGACACATAGCGAACATGTTGGTTGGTCATTAGGTACCCACCCAGCGTATTAAATGATTTCCTATTTTACGAGAAATCATTTGGCTTGTCACACAATGCAGAGTTACCCTCAAATAGAGTAACCCTACAGTGAGTGAGTGGATGATGGTGCCCCCACCAACCACATTATCAAAATTTATTATTATAAGCTTGTTGCATTATATCTCAGTGCTTTTATGGCTCACTCTTAAGTGGCTGAGTGATCAGCATTGCTGACTGTGAAGCTGCCGGCCCTTTAGCGCCAGGGTTCGAATCCTGGTGCGAGCAGATGGGACACTTGACTCAGGAGTCCATCCACCCTTTGTGGGTTGGTAGGTAAAATGAGTACCTAGGGAAACACCTAGGGGAGGTGAGTGTGGTGACCTGGATGATGCAGTGGCCTTGTGTCCCAAGTTGTTGGGTGATTGGCCCGCCACAGGCTCTAGGCCTATGAACGGAGATGAGCACCGCACTAAGCGCCTTAATGGCATATGCCCACCTAAGGCGAATTAAATCATTTGGCACTAGCTGAAATAAAAAGTAGAGTTGTCTCAATCATAAAACTTATTGGTGATAGGGTTACCACTATCAGGCTCCTAAATTGTACTCGCTTTTAACTAAACAAAATCACCTGGCATTAGCTGGGATAAAATACAAAAGCTGTCCTGGCCATAAGAGAGATCATGGTAATAGTATTAACACTCCTACACTACTCCCAGGTTTCTGTGAATCACTCTCAGCTGCTTAAAATCATTTACCATTAAGGAAATTATCTATCTATCTATCTATTGCCAGACGCCTCAATCCCGAATGGGGTGGCCACAAACAAAACGCCTCCATGTCACTCTGTCCCCTGCCATTTCACTACCACGCTCCCAACTCACACACCCCTCTCTCATATACCTCTCCACTCCATCCCTCCATCTCATCCTCGGCCTCCCCCTCCCTCTCGCCCCCTCCACCTCACTCACATACACTCTCCTCGTCAATCTTTCACTCTCCATCCTCTCTTTATGCCCAAACCACCTTAACATGTTTCTCCTAACGCTTCCCATCACGTCCTCAACCACACCACAACGCTCCTTCACTTCCTCATTTGTTAGTCTGTCTCTCCATGTGACTCCACATGCTCCTCTCAAATAACTCATTTCCACTGCTCTCACTCTTGACTTCTGTCCCTCCAACACGGTCCAAGCTTCGCTTCCATATGTCAGAGTTGGTATCACAATACTGTCATGTAACAACTTTTCACTTCCATGCTCACCTCCCTGTTTCTTGTCACTGCTTTCAACAAACCAGCAACCTTCCTTCCCTGCTGCACCCTTTCGAGCACTTCACCCTCCAGACTACCATCCTTACTCATCACACTGCCCAAGTACTTAAATTCACTCACATTCTCCATATCCTTCCCATCCAATCTCACTGTACACTCACTGGCTTCACTTCTCTCGAAGACCATCACTTTACTCTTCCCCACATTCACCTTTAGATTCCGTTTCTTACACACTCTGCCAAACTCATCTACCAAGCCTTACAGCTCCCCTTTGTCTTCACTCAACAACACAGTATCATCTGCAAACAACAGTACAGGGAGTTTCCACACACTGCCCTCTCTCACTAGGGCCACTCCAACATCCACTGCCCGACCTTGTATCTCTTTTATAACCCCATCCACATACAGATTGAACAACCATGGAGACATGACACATCCTTGTTTCAATCCAACCTTCAAATGGAAAGATTCACTCAGTTTGCCATCCACACGCACTGCAGCCTTAGCACCCTCAAACATACTCTTCACTGCCTTCAACAACTTCCCATCCACTCCATATATTCTTAATACCTTCCACAAACCTTGTCTATCCACCCTGTCATATGCTTTCTCCAGATCCATGAAGGCTGCATACAACTTCTTGCCCTTCTCTAGAAACTTTTCCACTATGGATCTAAGAATGAATATCTGGTCTACACAACCTCTTCCCTTCCTAAAACCTCCTTGTTCTTCTCCAACTAATTCCTCAGTAATTTCCCTAACTTTGTCAATAAGTATCCTACCATATATTTTTCCTATTACACTGAGAAGGCAAATGCCCCTATGATTACCACACACTGCTTTTCCCCCTTTTCCTTTGTACAGAGGAATAATTATACCTGACTTCCAATCCTCCGGGACTCTACCCTCCTCCCAAGCCAATCTGCACACCTTCCACATCCATTCTATTACTATCTCTCCCCCATGCTTCAGCATTTCACCACACACTCCATCAATTCCTGGGGCTTTCCCCATTTTAACTTTCTTCACTGCTTCCACCACTTCCATCCTACTGATTTCTTCCTCTCTTCTCACAACCCTCCTTCTCCCTGCCATTCCCCAGCCACTTATACTTCCATTACTTTCATTCTCTATGTTCAACAGTTCATTAAAGTGTTCTCTCCATCTGTTTACTTTTTCTCCCTTCTCCACTAGTAATCTACCATTTTTATCTTTCACACCCCCACTGACTTCGTTGGCACCCTGTCTAGATCTCTTTACCTCCTTCCAGAACATTTTCTTACATTCCCTCCACTTTGCATTCAAACTCCTTCCAAACTCCTCATCCACTCTCTTCTTACTCTCTCTTACTAATCTTTTCACCTCTCTCCTCCTCACTACATATAACTCTCTCGTCTGTCTCTCAGCTTCTTCGTCGCCCCTGTTCCTCATCCACTCATTATATGCTTCCTTCTTTGGTGCCACAGCCTCTCTCACCTCTTCAGTCCACCATGCTGTTCCCTGAACCCCCTTTCGTCTTCTCTTCACCCCACACACCACCTCACATGCTGCACAGATTTCTTCTGTGAATACCTTGCACACACCCTCCACGTCCCCCATCTGCTCCAATCTATATTTACCCAATCGCTCCTCCACTTCCCTTCTATATTCAGCCTTTATTCCATCCTCTTGTAACTTTTCTACCCTCCTTGTAACACATACTTCCTCCTGTCTTTCCCTTCTTCTCTTCCTCTATCTTGTTTGGACTCTGATTCTGGCCACCACCAGGTGGTGGTCAGAAAGTCCACTCCCCCAACCTCTATATACTCTTGCATCCATTATACATCTCATCCTTTCATCCACACACACATAGTCAATCATTGCCTTCCGTTCATTCATTCCCCCATCCTCTCTTCTCACCACTCGCCATGTATACCTATGGATCATTTTGTGCCTGAAGAGGGTATTAACTACCACCAACCCCCTCCCAGCACAAACGTCCACTAAAACACTGCCATTCTCATCCATCTCTGCAGGCACACCCCACTCACCAACCACTCCATCCACCTTCTCATTCCCTACTTTTCCATTCATGTCTCCAATCAGAAACACTCTCTCATTCCTTTCAAACTTTTCCAAGCAGGCTTCCACATTTGTCCAAAACTCTTCTCTCACTCTACTTACACGATCTTGCATTGGCGCATACACACACACAATTGCCCACATTTGTAGTCCAACTTTCACTCTTACCCACACAATCCTTGACCCAACTGATCCATACTCTCTTACATTCTCCTTCCACCTGTTGCTCACAACAATACACACTCCCTCTTTCGCCCTCTCATTCTCACCCACTCCCGCGCATATACCCCATCCATATTCCCATTCTCTCACACTCTCACCTCGCCATTTAGTTTCAGTTATTCCACATATATCCACTTTCGCACTCTCAAGCACCTGTACAATCTCTCTCTCTCTCACCTCATCATTCATACCCTTCACATTCCAGGTCGCAATCTTTATCTCGTCCTTTGTCCGTTCCTTTGTCGTCAACTTTTGGTCAGTCCTGGTCCGAGGCTTCCTGTTCGTATTTTTAGTTAGTTGTTTTTACGGGGTGGGGCACTAACCCACCACCAACCCTTTTAGTCGCCTCTTACGACAAGCAGGGATACTGGGGGAGAATTCTTGAAAACCCCCTACCCCCAGGGGTGAGGAAATTATACAGCAGAGTAATCCCAATAATCAGACTTAACCCCTTCACTCCAGTAACAAATCTGTCAGTTTATTCTTCCCTTATGTAGTTTGGGACAGACTAATCGAGTTGAAAAGGGTAGATTTTAACTTCAAATACCCACTAAAAATACAAGACCTTTCCAAACTTGAATAAAATAATCTGTAGGTATGATGAATAAACTACAAAAATACATCAACACAGTGAAAGGGTTAAGCAATAAGGGATGCACAAGCGCAAATTTAGTTGCGCTTGCGCACCTGCCTTGCCCATGTGTCCTGTGGATTGCGCAGGACATGTGGTCTTGGGAACTGACCGCATGGCTGGACAAGGGATGGGGATGGGTAAGGCTCGGGCGGGTCGCGAGGGCTGGATTGTTGGGGGGAGGCGGGAGGGTAGTAGCATTTCTTAAAATGCTTCAACATTATAATTATTAATAAAAAATAATAAATTAAAAATACATTATTTATTAGGAGCAGCATATGCAATTCCTTAAAAAATAATTAAAACATATTATTTAAGTCAAATATCCACAGCCTAATAATTTATTAGACTGTGGATATTTGATTTAAATGTTTTAATGATATTTGTAGGGAATTGCATATGCTATTGTAAATCTATGTTAAATAATTAAATAAGACGTCGTGAGAAAATGCAGATAAAAGTAAAACTGGCAAGCAACATCATAGCCTTGTTTCCCTGTCCCTCTCCGAGTCCGCTTCGCTCACTCCTCGTATGAACTTCCACGAGTTAACAACGCCTTACTCCAGTCCTATTGCCTTAGTCACTTAGTGTGTGTGAAGTGAATGGTTTTATTTCACAGTGAATAATTTCAATTTAATTTGTCAGTAATGGATGCCCACAGTACCAGGAGTACCGGCTGTACTGCCCAGTCTTGGCAGCCAGATGCGGATTGTAATTTTCAAATGACCGAGAGAGCGGAAACAAATGAGTTATTCGAGAGGAGTATGTCGAGACAGACTGACAAATGAAGTGAAGGATCGTTGTGGTGTGGATGTGGATGTGATAGGAAGCGTTAGGAGATACACATTGAGGTGGTTTGGCCACAAGGAGAGGATTGAGAGTGAGAGACTAATGAGGAAAATGTATGTGTGTGAGAGGGAGGGGGAGGCCAAGGATGAGATGAAGGGATGGAGTGGAGAGATATATATGAGAGAGAGAGAGAGGGGTGTGAGGTGGGAGCAGGAGAGTGAAATGATGGAGGACAGGGTGACATGGAGGCAATTTGTTGTGGCCAGTGGCCACCCGTTACAGGACTAAGGCTTCTGGCAATAGATAGAATAATAATAAATAAAAGTAAGTATGCTAATATATTGAAATCTCTCTACATTTTACAGTAATTCTCACAAATATTTGCAAATGGTTTGTGCTAGCATTTTGCAACATTGTGCAAGCTAAACATAAGACTGCGAACTTGCGCAAATTACAGATGTCAGAAAATAATAATAAATAAAAGTAAGTAAGTAAGTATGCTAGTTTAGGTAAATATCTCAATATTTTACAGTAATTCCCACGAATATATGCAAATGGTTTTGCGCTTGCGCTTTGTGACATTGCGCAAGCTAAATATTAGTCAGATTGCGCACTTGCGCTTGCGCAAGGTAGTGAACTGGGGATTGGCATTGCACTTGCGCAAGGTCCTTCTTCGTTTGCCCTGCCCACCACTGCTACTTCTTCCTTCACCTTCATCATTCTTTTTCTCTCTGCCCTCCACTCTTTCTACTTCTCCTATCCTTCCTGTTACTTTTATGATTCGTTTTGTTTTGTTTTTGAAGGCTCCAACATGCTTGCATGCGCCGGCCTTGGTCACCTAATGGCGGCTCTCCATGCTGCTCGATCTTTGGCAACCTCCCCGTTCAGTCCCTTAACCCTTAAGTCACACTTAATGACCCCGTCCCATGTCGTTCTCGGTCTACCCCTCCCCCAGTATCAACACTTCTCACCCTCTGTACCCAATTATCATCCCCCATCCTCTCCACATGTCCAAACCATCTCAGCCTACCTCTCCTCATCACAACACCAATACACTCCAGTCCCATCCTACCTCTCAACTCTTCCATCGTAAACCCAACCCCCCCAGTCCTTGACCTGGTGGCTCTGCAATGGATAACAAGCCTAATGGTTTCCTGTAACCTAGGATACAATTTACAAAACTAGGTGATAACTGTATAACCAAATAATGCAGTGATGTAAAGCCTACTATGGTGCCCCTGTTAAATGGGTGGAGAGATGCAAATGTGGCATCCATCCAGGATGCACTGTCTACTGCAAGGGATCATCAATTCACTGCACGGGCCAGCCCTGCAGGGAGCAGTTGCTTGTCTGTGATTAACAGGTCTGCTCGACCAGACACACCAGAGTTACTCAGCAACAACAACCACTAGACAATTTTTATTCAACTTAGGATAGAGCTGTGATAACGATAAGGCCAATGAAGGATACCAGCAATTCCCTCCAGCTCTAAGTTTCATGTTAAGCTAAATAAAATCTTCTAGAGATAGGAAGAATGAACTAAAGGAAAACCAAACTGAAAACATCAAAACACTGTAAAAACTAACTGTGAGGTTTCCAAAAATTTGAACCTTTTCATTTTGATGACATCTTTTTACTTTACTTCTGCCTACCAAACAGACAATTTGGCACAATTTAGGGTAACTTTTTGTACTGATGGGTGTTATTTATTCCAGTTACACAAGTCTCCCATAAGCTAAATAAAATCATCTGGAGGAAACAAGAATGAAATACCGTACCAAGGATGGTCTCACCAAAAAGTACTCAAATGCTGTAAGCACCATATTGTTTGTATACAACTGAAGACTCTAAAAACAGCTCTCTATGTGTTTATCTGTCAGTAATAGTAACTGACAGATAAACACAAAGAAAGCTGTTTTTAGAGTCTGCACCATACATCAGTACAAAATGCACCATGTGATGGCTTCAGAGAGCATCAGTCCCAAATCAGGTGTGCCAGTCATTCTGATATGACAAGCTCCGTTTTGCTCATTTTCCCGGCTGTCTGGCTATTTTGGGGGGAAATTGAAAATCTCTGGACTGAAGAGTTTAACTATGAGAGGAGGTAAGTGCTGGGGTTGAGACTGCTATTGATCTGATATGACCAAGTGCAATTCCCTGCTGGCATGAACCTCATATGACCCAGTGCAATTCCCTGCTGGCATGTAGCTGATATGACCCAGTGCTATTCCTTGCTGGCATGTGGCTGCCATTCTCTCCAAGGCATCTGTTTCATTCAGTTGCCTGTTCACTGTCCTACTATTTTCTTTCACATATTTTTTCTCATGTTCTTGAGCTCTCCTTGATTCTTCCCTTTGCTGTATTACCTAATCAGTTTTCTGTGTGAAACTTTATGCGCATATGCAGTATTCTGCTGACTGCAATTTACCAGCATTTTGTCATCAAAAACATCTAATGCTTTGTTCCCTCAAAGGAATCCACATGCCAGGAGATGGATGTGAGAACTGTCTCTGGGCCATGAAGTCATTAAAATGTACTATACTAACAGTGTATTACCCTGTACCCCAGGGAATCTTCTTGCTTTCTCAGCCATATTTTGCTCGTAAAATTCTATCTACCTATCCACTGCCAGATGTGATAATCCCATAACAGGTGGCCACAAACAAATCGCCTCCATGTCGCCCTGTCTCCTGCCATTTCACTGCCCTCCTGCCAGCTCACACCCCCCTCCCTAATATAGCTTTCAACTCCATCCCTACATCTCATCCTCAGCCTCGCCTCCATTTCCCCCCCGCCACCTCATTCACATACACTCTCCTCATTAGTCTCTCTCTCTCTCCATCCTCTTCACATGGCCAAACCACCTCAATGTGTTTCTCTTAACGCTTTCTATCGCATCCACATCCACACCACAATGCTCCTTCACTTCCTCATTTGTCAGTCTGTCCCTCCATGGAACTCCACATGCTCCTCTCGAATAACTCATTTCCAGCTCCCATTCATGACTTGTGTCCTTCCAACACCGTCCAAGCTTCACTTCCATAAGTTACAGTTGGTATCACAACACTACCATGCCGCGACTTCTTTACTTCCACGCTCACTTCCCTATTTCTTATCACTGCTTTCAAAGAACCAGCCACCTTTCTTACTTGTTGTACCCTTTCAAGCACATCATTCTCCAAACTTCCATCCTTATTAATCACACTAACCAAATACTCAAATGCACTCACATTTTCCATTTCCTCATCATCCAACCTCACTGCACGTTCAGTGACTTCATTTCCCTCGAAGACCACAACTTTACTCTTCCCTACATTCATTTTAGCTTCTGTTTCTTACACACTCTCCCAAACTCTTTCACTAAGCTTCACAGTTCCCCTTTGTCTTCACATAACAATACAGTATCACCTGCACACAACAGTACAGGAAGTTTCCAAATGCTGCCCTCTCTTATTAGGGCCACTCCAACATCCATTATCCTACCTTGTATCTCTTTTATAACCCCATCCATATACAGGTTGGACAACGATGGAGACATGACACATCCCAGTTTCAATCCAACATCCAGACAGAAAAGTTACCTCAGTTCACCATCCACACGTACTGCTGCCTTGGCCTCCTCATACATACAGTACTCTTCATGGCATTCAACAACTTCCCATTTGCTCCATATATTCTCAATATTTTCCACATTCCTTGTCTATCCACTTTGTTATATGCTTTCTCCAAATCCATGAAGGCCACATACAACTTCATTCCCTTCTCCAGAAACTTTTCCACTAAAGATCTACGAGTATGAATGAATATCTGATCTACACAACCTCTTCCCTTCCTAAAACCTTCCTGTTCTTCTCTAACTAATTCCTCTGTTATTTCCCTAACTCTGTCAATAAGCATTCTACCATGTACTTTTCCTATTGCACTAAGAAGATAAGGAAGGAAGGAAGGAATAATGAAAAACAAGCACCAAGCCAAAATATGGCTATATGGCACTAAGGTTGAAGGCAGCAGGGTAAATAATTACATTAATACCTCATTTATCCGGATATAATAGAGCCAAAGGCATATCCGGGTTGTGGTAACATCCGGATAATGAACATTATTCCTCTACCACACTAGACCCACCTCCAACCTATAAGTATATTTAACTTATTTGTACCGCAGCTATGCTTAATTCGGCAGTGTTTTCCGGTCATTCAGGCATATTTAGACATCAAAACACATATAGGCACATCAAAAGTAATGGTAAACACCAAGAAAACCATGCAGAAAAACCAATGAAAACCAAAAACAACCCAACCTATACACTACTGACCCCTCCTTATTTTGGAGGTATTTGTGGTCATTCTGGCATATTTCGGCATCAAAACATACATAAGAATATCCTAAATAATTTTCAACATAAAGAAGACCATGAAAAAAAAAAAAAGTGAAAACCAAAAAACACCCTACCTAAACACTACTGTTTGTGCAATACCCCTCCTTATTTTGGCAATGTTTTCAGATAATTCTGGCATATTTTGGAATCAAAACATACATAAGAATATCCTAAATAATTTTCAACATCAAGAAAACCATGCCAGAAAACACTGAAAGCCAAAAAACACTGTACCTAAACACTACTATATGTACAGTACCTCTCCTATTAATGGCACTGTTTTCAGATCATTCTGCCATACTGTAACCTCAAAACACACATAGGAATATCCTAAAATTTTTTTTATCATCAACGAAACTACGAAAAAAAAACTAAAGTTACCTGCTGAAAAACATTCGGTTGGAGTACTTACCACCCAGTGCAGCGCCACCAGGCTTCGTAACACGCCACCTGCAGCAGGTTGTCCCATGTGGTCTAGTGACAAACACTAGTGCCCAACAGAGGTCAAAAAACTCCTCCTCATCCTCAACCTGCTGGAGCTGGGCGATGACTGGTGATGTGTAGTGTGGTGATGGTGGCCGACCCACCTCAGGAGACTCCGAAGACAGCCGGAAACTTACGTCTAATGGAAACTCAATGGCTGGCGACGTGCACGGTTGTGGTAGTCCGAAGGTGAAGGCAGGAAACGAGCTTGTGGTGGTGGTGGTGGTGGTGAGAATGAGTTGGCACTCATGGGGGTCCCAGGCTTGAAGAACGAGTCAATCCTGGTCTGACTGTAGGACCGACGATTCTGCCTGAGGATAACAGCGTCACAGACTGCCCGCAGCTCCATCACCAGGCAGAGAGGCACCAAGTCCCTGTCACAGTGTGGGTGCTCGGCATACTCCAGTACCCCCTCCAGGTAACCACGGAGGACACTGAGACAAGGGAGTGAAGGAGTTGCGGAGGGCTGTGAGTCAGGGTCCTCATCTTCGTCGGTCCTGATGTCATCTTCTGTGCCCGCAGAGGCAGCAGAGGTGATCTCCTCATCAGACATGATCTGGTAACCAGGATCGCCGCTGTTGTCATCCAACCAATCCCACATGTCATTGACATACACCTGCTCTCCTGCTTGTCTAAGGCAAATGTGGAAATCATCCACGTCAAACCCCTCAAAGTCATGCTAGGTATCGATTCCCTGCAGGAGACGAGACCAACCACTTTCGAGGGTTTTGAGGTGTTCGTCCAGTTGAACACAGCAGCCTTCAGGTCGTAATGCTGAAGATTCTGCAAGGTCTGCTCCCCAGTGTGTCCTCCATTGCATCCTCATCCTCCAGCACCACCGTCACCTTGTTCGGGAACCTCTGGCAGAACAGTCTCTTGGCAGCCACGATAACACCCTGGTCCATTGGTTGAATCTGAGCAGTCGTATTAGGTGGCAGAAATATGCACCTAATCCCCCCGACAAAAGCAACCAAATCCTTCTGAGATGGATGCACAAGAGCACTGTCCAGGAGCAGGAGTGCCTTCACCTGGTTGCGAGCAATTCCAAGGGCCTCTGTTTGATAACACATAACCTCCTTGACAAAATGTCTAACAGATAACCTCCTTGACAAAATGTCTGTGGAACCAATCTCTGAGGATCTTAGTGGTAAACCAGGCCTTCACAGAATGGTACCACACAACAGGCAGGGTATCCACCAGTCCACGGAGACAACGTGGTTGTTTTGCAAGCCCAACAACGACGGGTTTGGGGTGGTGCGTCCCATTAGCACTGGCACAGCATAAAACACAGAAATGTTGTTTGGACAACTTCCAACCAGGCACAGACTTCTCCCTCCCTTTCCTCAACCAGGGAGCAGTAGAACTGAC
Organism: Birgus latro; assembly: GCA_018397915.1. Taxonomy (NCBI): domain Eukaryota; kingdom Metazoa; phylum Arthropoda; class Malacostraca; order Decapoda; family Coenobitidae; genus Birgus; species Birgus latro. Next base: position 39,922 of record JAGKTI010003725.1, read on the forward strand.
CAGTTTCGTCAGCGTTACAGACTTGACCAAGGGCAAGGCCCTCGTCCTTGGTCAGGCACTGTACTTTCTGGCAAAATGGGTCCACTTCTTCCGCTGCTGCGTCCAAGGCTTCACCATGTGACTTACGCCCAGTAAGTCCATGATGTAGCTTGAACTGAGTGAGCCATCCCTTGGACGACTTGAAGTCGTGCACGTTGTGCAGGCATGCAAACTCTTCAGCAGCAGACATCACCTCGGTCCCACACACTAGCACACCAGCACCAATTTGCTGATGAAACCACATCAAGTCGACTGATCAATAATGGCGTGCCGGGCCTCGGCCATTAACTACCCGTAGCCGCGACGTGTGCTTTAGCCAAAGTCCTGTCCGTATTGCGTAAGCTTGTCGCATGACTTCTTGATATCGAACAATGTTGAACGGGCTAGATCATATTCGTGAAGAATGCGTCCTGTGGTCCAGCTCGTGTCAACCTTGCCTAATATCTCACACTTCTTTTCCAGACTCAGAACTTTCCTCTTGCGCTTCTTAGGTGGTGCTGGGGGCATCAACACACACACAAGAATACAGCAGAGCAGGGCCACAACCTGAAGAAGGTAGGGAACCACCACAAAAGCAACCGCAGCCACAATTATCGTTGCAAGTGGAACCACTCACGAGTGGCAGAAAGGTGGGAACTGATGTGCGGGCTTCTGTTCGTCGGCAAGCAGACAGTACAGCACTGCCATATCACACCCAATGGTTGCTTTTGAGCACAGAGGAAGCCACACACAGCAAACTGACATCTGTCTATAAGGTTCACTTCCGTTTGCCCAGGCAAGGGTTAGTACGTGATGGCAACAGCGGACGACCAGTAGATTGCCGCCTCAGGCAGTGTATGACTAATGCGGCCTGCCAGGCGACTCTGACCATTCGGTATGGAAGCGGACAGGAGCGCGTGATGGGGGGTTTCAGCACTAATCCCAGAGGCTGGGGGACTCACGCCATTCAGTGTAGGGACAAGCAGGCGGTTTTACCGTACATTTACTCGTGGGTTGCGGTCTGTGTTACACGTGTGGTGGCCACCGGTACCCCTCAGCCAGGGACAACACTCGCCGCCTCCTTTCAAAAATAACCATGGAATTTTCTTGAAGATATGCTCAATGCCTTTCCCAGGCAAAATTACATAGGATATCTTTACCTGACCTAACCAAATCTAACCTTTCCTTATAAGGCTGCTTGGCTAAGGTGGCTGACTGTGGTATTGAAACGAATACCTATACCTAATGAAAGTGTATTGTACAGTACAGTACAGTACAGTATTGTACTGTACATACTGTACACACATACAGTACTGTACTGTGTACAGTACAGTACAGTATTATCATATACATTGGTACAGAAATTACTGTATCAATACTCTTGTAATTGTAGCATGTGAAAGAATCTCTTTGTGTGTGTGGTGCATGTATGTCTCCCAGTGGCCATGCGATTTTCAACTTTCGATAGAGAGGCTGATAGGCACTGTCACCGAACATGTACTCGTGGGTTGTGGTCTGTTACACTGATGGTGGCCACCTGCACCCCTTAGCCAGGAACCATGTGAGCCTCGTCCTTTCAAAAATAACCAAAGGATTGTCTTGAATGTATGCTTAATGTGTTTCCCAGGCAAAATTACACATGTTAACTGTATTTTGCATTACCAAACCTAACTTATCCCAATACGGGTGCTTGGCAAAGGTGGGTGACTGTGGCACTAAAATGAATACCCATGCCGAATGGAAGTTTATTGTACAGTACTGTACTGTACATACACACATACAGTACTGTACTGTGTACAGTACAGTACTGTAGTACTATCATATGCATTGGTACAGAAATTACTGTACTGTACTCACATTGTACTCAGCGTGTGAAGGTCTCTCTTTGTGTGTGATGTGAGTGCCTCCCAGTGGCCGAGTGATTTTCAACCTTCGGTAGAGAGGCGGATGAGGACTGTCACCGAACATGTACTTCTGGCTTGTGGTCTCTGTTCGATGGTGGTGGCGGTTGGGCAAGACTTAGCCCTGTGGCTGTGCAACTTTCGACGTTTGGTGGAGAGGAGGACGGGCGCTGTCACTGAACATGTACTCGCGGCTTGTGGTCCGTGATACATGACCGGTGGCAGTGAGGAAAGAGCTAGCCCAGTAGCCACGCGATTCTAGACATTAGGTGCGGATGCATACGGACGTTTTAACACCACTTGCGGATTACAGTCGTATTCCTCAGGTGCTGGAGGTTCATTGGGTGTGATTGGACGAGCAAGCAACTCTGACCATTCAGTACAGGGGCGGATGGACATTTTAACTCTGGTTGTGGGTTACGGACTTCTTCCAGCTCAAGGCTTGAGCCCAGCAGCCATGATACCAAATGTCTGGACATGTCAGCTGGCCAGCTGAAGTTCTCGGCCACTTTTACATCCGGATACTAGCAAGTAAATTCAGATAATGGTTTAATAGAGCCATGGTCCTGTATCTGGATACCAAACACATCCAGATAATGAGCGTCTGGATAAATGAGGGATCATTGTATACAGCTTCTGCTTGAAGATTTGTTGAGTACACAAAAAGAACTAAAGTGAAAAAGAATTAAGAAGTATCGTCAACTTACTGTTTAACTATTCTTAACTGAAACTCAATGTCCAACAGTCATTATGAAATCTAGTTATTACGGGGATTCAGTGAGAGGATGGGAAATGTTTAGCTGTTGCACAGGAAGCACATTATAGTTAGCTATTGCACAGGAAGCACAATATTTCCTATAGCATCTTTACAGCTTCAGAATCATTCCTCAAACTCGATACCTACAACACGTGTAATAAACTATCCAGGTCAACCTTGCTGTAAGCTTTGTTATGATCCATGTAATTCAACTAGGTTTCTCGAGGTATATAATTTCTTTACAGGAACTATCCTCTCTAAACCCTCGATGCTCTTCTCCTACCCAAATCTCATCTATCAATCTTCTTACCTTGTACTATACTGGGCAAAACTAAGAAATAGAACTGCTGAAGTATACAGAATACTTCTTTTGAATCATAAATGAATACCCTTTCATGTAACTGCAATATCATGATAAATAACAGATTTAGTGCACAACTCAGAATTATGTCTATTTGGGGAAACTTAACTCTGATGTCTATTTAGGGAAGCTTCACTTGCACTTACACAGAAAATCATTAACTCTTTTATAGCTTCCTATGATTCATTCTCCAATTAGCAAAATCATCTGGTGGTTGCTAGAATAGAATACTAGAATTGTCCCAATCATGACAGGGTTAATGACGAAAGTATTAACACTGAAGCGACTGTACTATACTCATCCTCAAACTGAATAAAAATCATCAGGCAGCAGCTAGAATAGAATGCTAAAATTGTCCCAAGTACGAGAGAACTAAAAAGTGAAGGGAAAACAGCCTGAGACAAAATTCACAAGGTGCAGACAAGTTTCACTTTGAATCACTGTGAACACATCTAAATTCCTCTTCTCAACCATGTTAAATATTGAACTGGGTAACTGAACTACTCTTTAATGACCAATTCTTGATACTAGTCAGTTTTAACACTTGGCGAGCAACTTACCTCATATGAGTCAGATTTTCAACAACAGACCACAAAGCTCTCAAAGGAGCCGTGTCACACAATTTTTATGTGATATTAGGCTATCTGTTATTTCTCATCCCCACCCCCAAAGTTTAGCCTAGAAACAATGAACAGTAGCTTCTATGACCAAAATTTATATACTTGGTGATCTACTTACCATGGCTTTAGCAACAATGGAAGGCTCAAACCTGTCTAGAAAAAGTGGTTCTTGATGCTAAAATTGAAAGCAAAACTGACAGCATCTAAGAGGAAAGAGTTAAAGATGAAATAACTTATTGAACGTAGCATGTCACGCTCAAGTTATGGGTTATTAAACTAACTGGCAACTCACTCAAGCTCTGACAGGAGTGAATCCAGCTTGTGTAGTGGCCAGTTTCACACCAAATGGGGAAATTTTAACCATAATAACTCAGCAACAATGGCAAGTTGGGCAAAAATATTTCTTGGGTATGTGTGTCAAGCCATTTCCAAGACGATGATGTACACCTGAAGTCATTTTGCAATGGATGTTACACTGGCCAAACTGCCACAGTCCATCAACTCCAATGCTTTGCTTCCTCCAGGTAACACTCCGACAGGGAATGTTCATGACAAAACTGCTTCCAAACTGCTTTATCCTCACACACCTCATTCAGCCATACACAAAGTAGGGCAATAATAATGCAACATAAAAATGGGATATTATCAACACCTCACAGCCTTCAGAGTTTATATCTGAAAAGTATAGTCCTATACAATAATACTCATGAGCCTTTGTACTATAATCAACAAAATACTATCATAAGAATATTCATTAACTGAACTACAATGGAATCTCCTAAATCACGTTTCTAAACTGCAGATTCATAATACATGGGATCAAGCAACATTTGAAACATCGGTAAATCGCAGAAATTACACAAAATTCGTGGATGCAACCTCAAAAGTTATGCTCTTCCAGTGCCTTGTATGTCATGTGCCACAATTACCTCAAGTCCACGCGTCTAGGCGGGCTTAAACCAATCGTAGTCAAACATGGCAACTGCTGAACCAAAGTCCACACTGGACTCTAAGGGGTTCCTGAGGGAGGTTGATGAGAAGGCAACAGTACAGAGGTGGCAGCACACTCACCTTGTGCTGAGAAATCAGAGTCCGCCTCAAGCCTCGGAACTGCAGCACACTTGCCCCGTGCTGAGAGACCATAGTCCGCCTTAAGCCTTCGAACCCCTCCCCCCTCCATTCAAGCAACGTTGTCAGAGTCAGGTAAGAATCTTACAATATTGTTCATTCCCATTAATTATACTGTACTTTACTTATTTCTTTTCCAGGTTGTTAGTGTTCACTGGTGACCAGTATGATGTTGGTTTGGGGGTAAGGGGGACTACTCCTCCAATATGACAGACCCTCAAGTAATTTTCCCCATAAGCCTAGTTATTTCTAAATTAATGTTTTCTCAAATCGTGGTGTGTACTCAGTACCCCAGAGCCATGACTTAGGAGATTCCACTGAAGTAAGAACACAGGCTAGACTACTGTACTGGTTGCTGAAAAAAAAAAAAAATCATAATAACACTGTTAAATACTATATAGTTTAAAACACTCAACGAATATTACAGTACCTAAAAGTTTCAAGTTCTCTAAAAGACAAAAGTAAAGCTAATCCTTTACAGCCCAAAACAAGAGAATATTCAGTTTTATAATTACACTGTTAAATATTGCAGTTTAAAAGTACACTCAGACTATACTACAGCACTGTAAATGCTTTAAGCCTTCTAAAAGACAAAAGTAAAGCTGATAATCATGACTACTTCCTTCATCTTACAATGACAAATATCTTGTATGACAAATAACCTAGTCAGTAGGACTACAAAGAAAAATGATGAATATTAACATCTGATAACTTTTATGAGCTGGCTAAACTAAAATAATACTGAACTGACCTAATATTCACATCTACACAATGAGATCCTAAATACAGGAAAAGTAATCATCATCCTAACTTAATTCCCATTTTTTCAGTGGAGATAAGCAAAGAATAGAGAGAGATTTTTTCATGGTTGGTCAGATGCCTATGCAACACACTGACTTCAAGTAACACACCATTAAATAAATCACTGATAAACAATTAGTATCATACAATGAGGCTTGCAATGCCACTACTTCTGTACTCCTTCTTTGCAAGATATATCTATCTATCTATCTATTGCCAGACGCCATAATCACGTAAGGGGTGGCCATTTGACTCTGAGTTATTTACTGTAGTAAATTTCAGGTATAAAGAATGAAGTTTTGTCAGACCTTTTTTTCTTCACCACCTGATTTCTTGCTAAGATGTAGTATATGAAAAAAAATATATATATGTCTTCAAAGTTCAAACAAGTTAGGGAATTGGCATTTGTTGTTTCACAAAAATACAATTTCTGCCCTCTCTGTAAACATTCACCTATTTATCTCATTAGTCTTATTCACAACTAACTAAAAATACAAACAAGAATCCCCGGACCAGGACTGACCAAAAGTTGACGAAAAAGGACCGGACAAAGGACGTGGTAAAGATTGCAACATGGAATGTAAGGGGTATGAATGATGAGGTGAAAGAGAGAGAGATTTTACAAGTGCTTGAGAGTGCAAAAGTGGATATGTGTGGATTAACTGAAACTAAATGGCGAGGTGAGAGTGTGAGAGAATGGGAGTATGGATGGGGTATATGCACGGGAGTGGGTGAGAATGTGAGGGCGAAAGAGGGAGTGTGTATTGCTGTGAGCAACAGATGGAAGGAGAATGTAAGAGAGTATGGATCAGTTGGGTCAAGGATTGTGTGGGTAAGAGTGAAAGTTGGACTACAAATGTGGGCAATTGTGTGAGTGTATGCACCAATGCAAGATCGTGTAAGTAGCGTGAGAGAAGAGTTCTGGACAAATGTGGAAGCCTGCTTGGAAAAGTTTGAAAGGAATGAGAGAGTGTTTCTGATTGGAGATATGAATGGAAAAGTAGGGAATGAGAAGGTGGATGGAGTGGTAGTAGTAGTAGTAGTAGCTGTTCCCTAGGCAGTCTGGCCGAACAGCCCCGAGTCCCTAAGGAAGGCCATGGCAGAGACTGGGCTTTCCCACAGAGCTCTCAAGGAGTGTATGTTGTGTTGTTGGCGTACGAAGAGAGTGGATGAGGAATTTGGAAGGAATTTGAGTGCAAAGTGGAGGGAATGTAAGAAAATGTTCTGGAAGGAGGTAAAGAGAGCTAGACAGGGTGCCAACGAAGGCAGTGGGGGTGTGAAAGATAAAAATGGTAGATTACTAGTGGAGAAGGGAGAAAAAGTAAACAGATGGAGAGAACACTTTAATGAACTGTTGAACATAGAGAATGAAAGTAATGCAAGTATAAGTGGGGAATGGCAGGGAGAAGGAGGGTTGTGAGAAGAGAGGAAGAAATCAGTAGGATGGAAGTGGTGGAAGCAATGAAGAAAGTTAAAATGGGGAAAGCCCCAGGAATTGATGGAGTGTGTGGTGAAATGCTGAAGCATGGGGGAGAGATAGTAATAGAATGGATGTGGAAGGTGTGCAGATTGGCTTGGGAGGAGGGTAGAGTCCTGGAGGATTGGAAGTCAGGTATAATTATTCCCCAGTACAAAGGAAAAGGGGGAAAAAGCAGTGTGTGGTAATCATAGGGGCATTTGCCTTCTCAGTGTAATAGGAAAAGTATATGGTAGGATACTTATTGACAGAGTTAGGGAAATTACAGAGGAATTAGTTGGAGAAGAACAATGAGGTTTTAGGAAGGGAAGAGGTTGTGTAGACCAGATATTCATTCTTAGATCCTTAGTGGAAAAGTTTCCTTCAACCATTGTCTCTTCGCCGCAATGTTGCATCTTTATCTCTCTTCTATCGTTACTTCAATGGTCACTGTTCCTCTGAACTGTCTGCTTGCATCCCTCCACCTCTATGACGGGCACGTAGTACCCGTCTAGCAACAAACTCTCATCCCTTTTCTGTCCAACTCTCTAATGCAAGAGTTAACCATTACTCCCAGTCTTTCATTTATGCAACTGGTCAACTCTGGAACTGTCTTCCTCTGTCTGTATTTCCTACTTCCTATGATCTCCAGTCTTTCAAACGCAGTGTGTCCAGGCATCTCGAATTGAACGGATCTTGAATTTGGCTCTCTTTTGTACTGTTTTTGCTTTTTCTTGGAAGGAACAGTATGCAGGCCCGTTGCCTTTGGTTCCTTCTTCCTTGCATTAAAAAAAAAAAAAAAAAAAAGAGCCTTCATGGATCTGGAGAAAGAAAATGACAGGGTGGATAGACAAGGATTGTGGAAGGTATTAAGAATATATGGAGTGGATGGGAAGTTGTTGAAGGCAGTGAAGAGTATGTATGAGGGTGCTAAGGCTGCAGTGCGTGTGGATGGCAAACTGAGTGAATCTTTCCATTTGAAGGTTGGATTTCATGAAACAAGGATGTGTCATGTCTCCATGGTTGTTCAATCTGTACATGGATGGGGTTATAAAAGAGATACAAGGTCGGGCAGTGGATGCTGGAGTGGCCCTAGTGAGAGAGGGCAGTGTTTGGAAACTCCCTGTACTGTTGTTTGCAGATGATACTGTGTTGTTGAGCAAAGACGAAGGGGAGCTGCAAGGCTTGGTAGACGAGTTTGGGAGTGTGTGTAAGAAACGGAATCTAAAGGTGAATGTAGGGAAGAGTAAAGTGATGGTCTTCGAGAGAAGTGAAGCCAGTGAATGTACAGTGAGACTGGATGGGAAGGATATGGAGAATGTAAATGCATTTAAGTACTTGGGTAGTGTGATGAGTAAGGATGGAAGTCTGGAGGGTGAATGCTCGAAAGGGTGCAGCAGGGAAGGAAGGTTGCTGGTTCATTGAAAGCAGTGATAAGAAACAGGGAGGTGAGCATGGAAGTGAAAAAGTTTTTACATGACAGTACTGTGATACCAACTCTAACATATGGAAGTGAAGCTTGGACCCTGTTGGAAGGACAGAAGTCAAGAGTGACAGCAGTGGAAATGAGTTATTTGAGAGGAGCATGTGGAGTCACATGGAGAGACAGACTAACAAATGAGGAAGTGAAGGAGCGTTGTTGTGTGGTTGTGGATGTGATAGGAAGCGTTAGGAGAAACACATTAAGGTGGTTTGGGCATGTGGAGAGGATGGAGAGTGAAAGATTGACGAGGAGAGTGTATGTGAGTGAGGTGGAGGGGGCGAGAGGGAGGGGGAGGCCGAGGATGAGATGGAGGGATGGAGTGAAGAGGTATATGAGAGAGGGGGGTGTGAGTTGGGAGCGGGAAAGTGAAATGGCGGGGGAAAGATCGACATGGAGGCGATTTGTTTGTGGCCACCCTATGCGGGATTGAGGCGTCTGGCAATAGATAGATAGATAGATAGTCTTATTCACCCCTCCCACTCGTATTAAGATATACTCTCCACTGTCAAACATATTTACACACTTTCACACAATCTATGCTCATCTCTAGCAATCTAAAAGCACTCTATGCACACTTGAACATAAAGCTACATACCTTCACACTCTCTTCAGCTACTCTCAGACACTCGACATATCAGTATGTGAATATGTTGGGATATTTGTAATTGAACAGTGTTTTTCCCTTTTCACTGGTACTTTTCCCATGAATATTTTATGCAAATCTCCATAGTTGTGTTGACAGTGGAACCTCACACGCTGCAAATTGTAAATGTAACATTGCACGAGTCCTGAGTTCTGTTTGTACATAAACATTTTGTTCCATATTGGAGATTTCGGAAAAGAAATACCAACTCATGACACTCAACATAGTTGTAAAAATTCAAAGCAATGTTAGCAGCTGAGGGCTGTCAATAAACAGATACACTAATATATACTGATCTGTAATAATTTTTTCTCTGACAACATTCACACTGTACAGATACACTGGATATACCTTTGCTATTTACGTACTTAAAACCCCTCCATGGTAACCTGTATGTTTGCGATAAAAAGCATACTCAGACAGAACACAACATGATGTGGAGCTTAGATGTGTGAAAGAAAGCATGAAGCGAAGCACAGAAAACAAGAAAGTAAGCAAAACTGGACAGATGCAGTATCAGAGGAACAAAAATAAAAGTTTGTGATGTACAGTACAGGAGAAAGAAGTGTAAGCAAAGGAGAAGTGAATGAAAATTAAAGAGGGAGAGTAACACAAGTAAGTACATACATGTATAAGCGTCCAAATAATGGCAAAAGGATGCAAAATATCATGAATGGGTGAATTAAAGAACCGTATATTGCAAATGAAAATGGGAACATTAATATGGTTATGTGTAAGTCTCTAAGCACCAGCAAATGATAAGCTGGGAAATGTTAGAGGGAAAGTCTGGGTGAAGATAAAGGACTCTGACAAAATGATCAGTACAATACAGCTAAGGGATATAAATGTTAAAATGCAATATTGCAAGATGACTAATAAGTGACATTTTGGGGTAGGGCTAAGTGTGATTTCTATCTATCTATCTATTGCCAGACACCACAATCCCGTAAGGGGTGGCCATGTGACTCTGAGTTATTTATTTTACGGGGAGGGGCACTAACCCTCGCCAACCCACTTGTTGACACGTAGGGAGCACGTATGGTTTGGTTATATGGTTACCACCCAATGTTGTAAATGGTTTCCTGGCTTACAGGAAACCATTTGGCTTGTCACTCAATGTAAAGCCACCTATAAAGGTAAGAAAAGCAATAAGAAGTGACAGGAAAGATGGGAGAAATAGGAAGAGAGGAGGACAGGCACAGAAAGAGAATGATAAAGGCTAAGGAAGAAGCAGGCAGCACTACATCAAGTGAGTGGATGATGGTCACCACCACCTACCACACAAGTGTGATTTACAATGGGTATACAATACACTTGTGGTATTTGTATTAGGAAGCTAGGGAGATTTTTCTTTTTCTTTACAAATGCTGTACTCTCCACTAAGAAGATTCATGAACACAGTGCTGTACAACTATTGCATTGTACATGGATAGTAGTGAAAAAGCTGACAGGTTGAAGCTGTGGTGTAATCAGAAGAATACTCGGCTCACAACTGAGAGGTTCTAGGTTTGATCCTCAGGCTGACCACAAGTCCCTTGGATAGGGCCTTATTTACCCCAATCAGCTCATTATCTAGAAATGAAATAGGATGAGAGGAGGATTGTAAGATGATAATCAATCACAGGGATCTTTCTATTTACAACTGGGATATGTTGCTGAAGACCCACCTGTATGGTGAATGATCATATGCACAGACTGAACAGTATAATTCGTTGAACATACATCTGGAGTGATAAGAATACCAGGTAATCCACCACCTGGGAAATTTATCACCTAAAATATCACAATATCTGCTGAAACAAAGCATTAACATGCAACATTATAGACCAAATCAGAGCATTAACATGCAAAATTATAGAACAAAATCAGAGCATTAACATGCAAGATTGCAGAACAAAACAACTGCTTGCTAAGAAGTAATTACAAGATTAAAAACTAGAAGCTCATTTGAACTTGATTCTTCTGAATTCTCTGCTCTCTGGCTTTGACTCTCCTGTCATTCTCTGACTAAATATATCTGTGCTGTTTACTTATCTCCTAATTCTACTGACTATCAAAAATTCTTTGACTATCTTACTTCTATGATGGAACACATTCTATCCATTTCTCCTTTCTCCGAAATCTCCATTCTAGGAGATTTCAATGATCACCACCACCTTTGGCTCTCCTCTCCTTTCACTGATCCACCTGGTGAACAAGCTTACATCTCTTCTATCCTTAATGACTTAGAGCAGCTTGTACAGCACCCTACCCGTGTCCCTGACCGCCTTGGAGAGAGTTCCAACATACTTGACCTTTTCCTAACAACTAATCCTTCTGCTTACACTGTTAATCTTTTCTCTCCGTTGGGCTCCTCCGATCATAACCTTATTACCCTAACCTGTCCTATCGCTCCAGTACAGCCTGTGGACCCTCCAAAGAAACGCCGCCTGTGGCACTTTGGAGCTGCAGATTGGGAGGCCCTCAGGCAGTACTTCTTTGATTTTCCTTGGAATGATTATTGCTTCCATGGCCGGGAGCCATCTGAGTGTGCCTTGCGCATTACGGAGGTTATTCTCTCGGGCATGGAAGCATACATTCCTTTCTCACATCCTCTGACTAATGCAAGAAAGCCTTGGTTTAATCACACTTGTTCTAATGCTGTTCGTAACAAGGAGAGGGCCTTTAAAAGGTACTGGAGCCAATCCACTCCTGAATCACATCTTTTTCAAATTTCTGCCCGGAATCGTGCTAAGTCTGTTCTTCGCTCTGCTAAAGATAATATCATCCGTGCTAAATGTTCCCAACTCTCCAACTCGAATTCTTCTCGCTCCTTTTGGTACCTTGCCAAAAACCTTTCTAACAACTTTACCTCATCATCCTTCCCTCCTCTTTTCTACTCAGATGGCTCTGTAGCTATTTCTTCTACTGATAAAGCAGATTTCTTTGCTCAGGCTTTCTCCTCCAAATCTACCTTAGACGATTTCGGTGCTGTTCCTCCATCACTTCCTCCCTCAGACTTCCTCATGACTGGCATTAAAATTTCTTCAGCTGATGTATTTTCTGCCATCACTGGCCTCAATATTAACAAGGCATATGGGCCTGATGGAGTCCCTCCTGTTGTCCTCAAAAACTGTGCTTCTGTGCTTACACCGTGCCTAAGAAAACTCTTTCGCCTTTGTCTCTCAACTTGTACCTTTCCTTCTTGCTGGAAGTTTGCTCTCATTCAGCCAGTCCCAAAGAAGGGTGACCATTCCCAACCCTCTAACTATCGTCCAATTGCTTTAACATCCTGTGTCTCAAAGTTTTCGAATCAGTTCTTAACAGAAAAATTTTAAAGCATCTTTCCTGTCACAACCTTCTTTCGGACCGTCAGTATGGGTTCCGTCAGGGACGCTCCACTGGCGATCTTCTCTCCTACCTTTCAGACTCCAGGTCATCCTCCTTTCGGGACTTTGGCGAAAGCTTTGGCATTGCAATTGATATCTCAAAAGGTTTTCGATCGAGTCTGGCATACATTTTTGATTTCCAAACTGCCCTCCTACGGTTTCTATCCTTCTATCTGTGCCTTCATCTCTAACTTCCTTTCTGGTCGTTCTACAGCTGCTATTGTAGACGGCCATCATTCTTCTCCTAGACCTATCAACAGTGGTGTTCCTCAGGGCTCTGTACTATCACCAACTCTCTTCCTTTTATTCATCAATGACCTTCTAAGCTGTACATCTAACCCTATCCACTCATATGCTGATGATTCCACCCTTCACCTTTCCATTCGATTTCCGCAACGTCCATCTCAGCAGTTACTTCAGCAAACAAGGGATGAGGCTATGGCACACCTAATGTCTGACTTGGCTCTTTTCTCTGATTGGGGGAAAAATAATCTTGTTATTTTTAATGCATCAAAAACTCAGTTCTTACACTTATCAACCCGACAAAATCTTCCTCAGGATTACCCACTAATGTTTAATAACGTCCAGCTCAGTCCTGCATCATCCTTGAACATGCTTGGGGTTTCATTCTCTCGGGATTTGTCTTGGAAAGAACATATTACATCACTTGTGAAATCTGCTTCCAAGAGATTAGGTGTGCTAAGCCGACTCCGAAGTTTCTTTACCCCTGCACAGTTGTTGACCTTGTACATAGGTTTTATTCGCCCGTGTATGGAGTACAACTCTCATGTGTGGGGAGGCTCCCCACATGCAGCTCTTCCCAATAGGATGGAGTCAAAGGCTTTTCGTCTCATTAACTCTCCTCCTCTTACTGGCTCCCTTCAACCTTTGTCTCTTCACCGCACTGTTGCTTCTTTATCTCTCTTCTATCGCTACTTCCACAGTCACTGTTCCTCTTAACTGTCTGCTTGCATCCCTCCACCTCTACGACGGGCACGTAGTACCCGTCTAGCAACAAACTCTTATCCCTTTTCTGTCCAACTCTTTAATGCAAGAGTTAACCGTTACTCCCAGTCCTTCATTTATGCAACTGGTCAACTCTGGAACTGTCTCCCTCTGTCTGTATTCCCTACTTCCTACAATCTCCAGTCTTTCAAATGCAGTGTGTACAGGCATCTCAAAATGAATGGATCTTGAATTTGGCTCTCTTTTGTATTGTTTTTACTTTTTCTTGGAAGGAACAGTATGCAGGATCTGGCCTTTGGTTCCTTCTTCCTTGCATAAAAAAAAAAAATATATATTCAAGTCCCATCCTTCCAAAGGTTATTGGTTCACTGAAAGCAGTGACGAGAAATAGGAAGGTGAGTATGGAAGTAGTCACTGCATGACAGTATTGTGATCCGTACCCTGACGTATGGAAGCGAGGCGTGGACCTTGGTACAGGGGACCAAGTCAAGAATGAGAGCAGTGGAAATTAGTTACCTTAGAGAAGCATGTGGAGTGACATGGAAAGACAGGTTGACGAATGAAGAAGTGAAAGAACATTGTGGGGTGGATATGACTGAGAAAATTTGGAGAAATACACTGAGGTGGTTTGGACATGTGGAGAGACTGGAGAATGAAAGACTGACTAAGAGGGTGTATGTGGGTGAAACGGAGGGAGGGGGGAGGAAGGGGAGACCGAGAATGTGGAGGGATGGAACTGAGAGTTATATGAGGGAGAGGGGAGTGAGTTGGGGGGAGGGGAGTCAAATGGTGGGTGACAGAGTGACTTGGAGGGGTTTTGTCTGCGGCCACCCTTTGTGGGATTAGGGCGTTGGGCTATTGATAGATCCATCCTTCTAAACTCCTCATTCACAATTCTATCCCAGCAGGTCTGTTATTCAACAATGCACTACAGATCCATGTAATCATTCTTGTCTGCATATCTGAGCTCTGAATATCCACCTCCTTTACAGCTTAAGTACCATACAGTCCTGAATTCCTTACAAGTTGCATACACGAACCCCTTAGCATGGATGAAGTGTCCTCTCAATGTCAGTAGGGGCAACAGCTCCCAAACATTCTTCCAACCAATCCTTACCCTTGTGTTGGAGACGGATGTGGGAGAGGTGGCTGAGATCTCAGTTTAAAGTACCATTCTAAACAGTACCCAGTATTTATTTCACTGAACATTAAGAACTAAACTTAAATGTAATCACTATAATAGACTGCAATGTAACACTTGCAGTAATAATAGTACTGAACTTTAATCATGATCACTTAACACTAAGTCACATGTACACATTTTTTTTTTTTTAGCTTCATTCCCTTATGACTAAAGGTGCCAGTATCACTTCTTTCACACTTTGAACCTTCCATGGCAAGGCAGAAGGCAGAAGGCAAAAGGAAAGCACTTCTCAGCACTAGATGACAGTAAGAATGGCACGACCACCGTCTCCGAAGGCAAGCAGCAGACTGCCGCCAAGTGTTCTCCTGGCACCATTTGTCCCTCTAACTCCGCATTTCAGTCTACTTACTATGTGGTCTGAGTGGCCTGAGTTCGGCTAACCTGGGGGTAGGGGGGTTTTCAAGAATTCTCCCCCAGTATCCCTGCTTGTCGTAAGAGGCGACTAAAAGGGTTGGTGGTGGGTTAGTGCCCCACCCCGTAAAAACAACTAACTAAAAATACAAACAGGAAGCCTCGGACCAGGACTGACCAAAAGTTGACGACTAAGGAATGGACAAAGGACGAGATTAAGATTGCGACCTGGAATGT
>JAGKTI010003726.1:4456-9456 GCA_018397915.1 Birgus latro
ATACCAGAGAGAGAGAGAGAGAGAGAGAGAGAGAGAAAGAGAGAGAGAAAGAGAGAGAGAAGTATGGCAAAACACTTACCTGCAACTCATGACTCCCTCTGGCCTTTATCAATACCTCACGAAAGTCTCGCAACACACAAAGTTTCAAAATATACACTTATGAACCAGTCTCTACTCTCCCTCAAAGTGTCCCTATTGGCTAGAAGGAAGTCGCAGGAAAGGACTCACACACTCAACGAAAAAATGGTTATCACTGTTAAGGTCGTAGTAGAAGGTTTGCTAGACTACGGGAGGAACAGTCTGCTAGCGCGCTGTTGCTCGTGCTGCTCGGAACTGCTTCGAACCACCATCAAAGGGACTTCATTCGGTGTGAAACGCTGCTTTCGACTGCTTTCACCGCTAGGGGCAGGGGTTAAGGACAGATTTCATAAAGCTCACTAAAGTTCTTTTGTCTTAACCTGGCAGATTTTTGGTCTTTTTGAAGCTTATTTCCCGTTGCTTAGTGGCAGAACCTGACAACGCCGCAGAATTAACTGTTCCACAGCACCTTTTTTCGAGCAGCTCATAATCTATTGTTAATCTCATGTTACATCTCGGCATTCAAGGTGGAGAAATGGAGTTTTTGGTCAAGTTAGTGTAAAAACAGCATAGTGTATCAGTCTATATTTGTTGTTTCCTTTTTCTTGTACTATGTCTCAAAACACTAAGGAAAAGGTTATGATGAATAAATAAGGACAAGTGACGCAAGTAAGACGCAGTAATGCTGTCGTCTCCTCCTCCATACCTTTGTTTCCCTCCCTTTACATTTCCTCACATTATCATTGAAACAATTCTTCGTCATAATTACGCTCAGCAAACACCACCCTAGTATCATCAGTGTGTTATATATTTCATCTAATTAGATTCAGGTTAAGCAAATGGTTCTTAAATTTAGACCTTCACTTGCACGCCAAGGCATTAACTTTTTTAATCCTGTGATATATTATTTATTATATTCCTTCTGCTTCTCGATGACTTTATTATGCCTCCTCCCACCTATAGTGGATGAGTCATTAAGTGATTAGTCTGTCTGTCCGTCTGTGCGTGGGTGAGTGCTTGCGTGTGTCCGTCCATAACACTTTTCTGGGCGCGGTATCTCCAGAACTCATCGAAGGATTACCACCAAACTTTGTCAGCAATGCAGTATGAAATAATGAAATGATTAGACCACCTAGGTCAAGGGGTCAAAGGTCAATGTTATATGGATAGGCCTAGTTTATCTTGTGGGCGCCTTATCTCCATGATGTACTGCAACCAGACTTTTGTCAGTGACAGAGCAAGAAGGGACGATGAACTGATTAGGTCAGCGGGGTAAAGGGGTCAAAGGTAAAGGTCATATGGGATCAACTTACTTTATTCTCCTTGGCATATGTCTGTAACACTGTTCTGGGAGCGATATCTCCTGAACCCATCGACGGATTTCCACCAAATTTTTGTCAGCTATTCAGTATGAAATGAATTGATTAGATCAGCTAGGCCAAGAGGTCAAAGGTCAAAGTCACATGAATAAAGTCACATGGGGTCAACTTAGTTTATCCTTGTGGGGACGATATCTCCTGAACCCCCCTACTGATTTCGACCAAACATTTGTCAGTGATAGAACATGAGAGGACGATGAACTGATTAGGTCAGCAAGGTCAAGGGATCAAAAGTCAAGGTCATATGGTTTTGGGCGATATTTCTCCTGAACCCCTCGACAGATTTTGACCAAACCTTTGTCAGTGATACCGTATGAAGGGACGATGATCTGATTAGGTCAGAGCTCAAAGGGTCGAAGGAAAGATCAAGGCCATATGGGTGTGGGCACGATATCTCCTGCACCCCTTGATGAATTTCGACCAAATTTTTGTCAGTGATACAGTATAAAGGGACGATGAACTGATTAAGTCAGTAAAGTCAAGGGGACAAAGGTCAAGGTTATATGGGGTCGACATAGTTTATCATTAGTCTCATTTCAGTCCCCAGTGAACCCTGTCATGGAAGTTGTATGGCAAGTCCGTGTGCAAGGCTTGTTGGAGGCATACCGAGTGACGCTTTTTGTCGACAGCTTGGGGCTCGAGTTCTCGGTGCTTCATTTATGTAAGCAGAGAATTTTTCTTCCCCCGAAATAGACTGATTCGACGTAGGTTTCATTATCCCCTTCAACCCAGTTAGCATTTGCTTATTTCTTCCCTTTTCTATATGATTTTATTAAGTTTTGGAATTATAGAACCAGAGGAGTTACTGTATATACAACCTTCATCAACCCTTTCTTGCCAGAGGTAAGACCTAAGCTCAATAGTACTGTCCGGCGTTAATAAGAACAAGACAAAAACTAAGGCACTGGAATGAAGGGGTTAACACATCCTTAACTACATTGTTTTTGCTCATAGTCTAAAATTCCCTCCCCATCTTGAATGCTAAGTTGTGAGAATAGACTGAAACTAGATTATAATGCTAGTCACAAGGCAGTGCTATGGAAAGTATGTAGAGAGGTAGCATCGTCTCGTTCTGCCACACAGCTACATGAAATAAGCTATAAAAGGACGAAAATCTGGGCCTAGTTAAAGTAAAAACAGTATAGCATTATCATTTTGTGTTCTTTATCACTTCACTCCTTTCAATCCCTTTTGCCCAAACACATCAATTATATATTTCAATGTATACTATTTTTACTCTAACTTGGCTCCGATTTTCGTCCTTTTGCAGATATTTTCACGTAGCTCAGTGTCAGAGGAAGATGCTACTGTGGCTTTACATTCCTCCAGTTCCATTTCTTCTTGCCTAAGACTATATTCTAATGTTAATATACTCTTACAACTCAGGATTCATAATGGAAAGATGGCAGTTTTATGTCGCAAATGTTACAGAGTATAATATAAAATGATTTAATTCAGGAGAGGAGAGATTTTCCAACTAGTGGGATGAAATATAGCCTCACAATACTAGAGCTCCTTTCTAGGCTGGACAAAGGAGTGTGGTGGTGAAATGATTAAAATGGAAAATATGTCTAAGGAGTATGAGGAGGCTAAAGTATCAGAAGGTATGTGGATCAGTTTTACCTGTCGGAATGAGGATAAAATGTAGAAAGGTTGCATAACTCACTTCCCTGGATTCGCTTCCCCCCAAACTTCAATCCACAGCAGTTCAGGTCCAACTGTTACATTTACTTTTTTTTTTTTCAATGAATGGAAGACACCTGTAAACTGGTGTATGGACTTTTCTTTCAGTTTAATTTGTTTTTCCTTCCTTTGTTGATTTTCTGTAAAAGTGGATGGAATAATTGTAATCATGTGCCTCTACCTGTACATGTAATCTGTTAATGATTTTTTTTTTCATCATATTATTTTTTTGTTATCTGAAACGTATCACCTCCATTAAATTTCACTCTTGGGCTTCTCTGTCTTACTCTCAGCTGAATAAAATAGTCTGGCGCATGCAGGAAGACAACATCTGAGCTATCCCCATACTGAGAGACTTAATGATGGCAGTATTTACACCCAGACTCCTATGACTCACTCTCGGTTGAACACAATTCTGCTTCATCAGCGGGGGTAGACTAACTAAATTTTTCCTGATCATGACGAAGTTTATGGGAATTTTTCGAAGTATATTGTGGTCGACAGTAGTAATAATAATAATAATAATAATAATAATAAAAATAATAATAATAATAGTAATAATAATAATAATAGTTATTACTACTACTACTACTACTACTCTTACTACTACTAATACTGATACTGCTACTATTACTACTACTACTAATAATAATAATCAGAACACCGTGAAATTGTCAAAAGGACAGTTTTGGTAAAGAAAAGCTTCCCACAGTCATTACCTGCTAGAAGCCGAGCTATAAAGGGACCTTGAGGTCAAGGTCACCCTTCTTGTGCATGTCACCTTAGGTCATCACAGTTCACCAAGTTTGTTGGCTCTAGCTTTAATCCTTCATGAAAAATGGTGACATCCAGAATATCCGGAAAAGTCCTAGTTTTTGACAACTGGCGATCTCAAAGAATAATCAACCGACTGGAACCATACTCCTATCTGTAATGCGGCCGCCTTAAGGCTATATTGTTGTAAAAATTCAGCTTGTTAAATTAAGCGGTTTCTGAGATAGCTTCCAGGAATCCGTGTTTTTATATTCTGAATAATATCCGGTGATCTTGTCGATGGATTAATATCATATTTTGCCATAATAAGGCAGGTGGGCGACTAACCTGACAAATTTTAAGGGCTCTAGGCTAAACACCCTCCGAGTGACGACCATTCACTATTTAAACTGAAAGAATAATAAGGATGTTGTCAAAAACAATAAAACTTCCCACAGGAATGAGGGAAGTTTAAATAACAGCAATATCAGAGAGAACGACAAGAATAACGCTACCTACACACTGACAATCATATATATCATCCTATCCTATGCCACGATTCCTCCTGCTTCTAACGCAATCACCGCCCTCCCCTCCCCCCACACTCCTATCCTCTGAGATCATTCCACTTCCTACCTCAGTTTGGCTTAACTGAGATCCGGCTGCGTAATGATGGTTGTACCGGTATCGAGCGAATGTGGGCTGGAGGATTATTATGTCCATTTAAGGATTTCCAGTAATGCTGATTGGGTTTAGAGGAAGTGGTATCTTCGTGTCCTGAACTGCCTTAGAGCAAGAAATTTAGAATCGATATTAATTAAGTATTCTAATAGACACTGTAGTATGGAGATTCTTTATAAACTTTAAAATCGAGGAGCCTATTGTTAACCTGAGCAAATTAGTACAGGTGTTTGTCTAATAATAAGGCCAAGTACCTCGATATCAGATTGGAATAATTTTTAAAAAAATGAGAGCATATTTATTGTCTCCATTGTATTAGTGCTTTCTGACTTGAGTGTGTGTATTTTTTTTCCATCCGTACTATTATTGAACTGTTACTTTTTTTTTCAGTTTAAAATCTCTCGACGTTAGCTGAAATATAATAAA
>JAGKTI010003726.1:14456-34198 GCA_018397915.1 Birgus latro
GCGTCACGTGTGGGTTGGTTATATGGTTTTAAATGGTTTCCTGGCTTACAAGAAACTATTAGACTTGTCACTCAATGTAAAGCCACCTGAAAAGGAAAGAAGAGTAATAAAAAGTGACAGGAAAGATGGAAGAAATAGGAAGAAAGGAGGGCAGACAGGAAAAGAATGATAAAGGTGAAGGAAAAATTTGGCAGCATGACATCAAGTGAGTGGATGATGGTCGCCACCAGAATAATAATAATAATAATAATAATAATAATACCAATTCCATCTCTAGTAGTAGTAGTACTCGTTGCAGTAGTAGTAGCAGTTATTATTTTTATTATTATTATTATTATTATTATTATTATTATTATTATTATTATTATTAGTTGTCGTTGTTTTTGCTGTTGTAGATGTAGTAATCGCTGCAGCAGTACAATGAGCTCGAGAAGAACACAGTGAACAGGTTAACACAACAGAACATCTAGTTGATCTTACCATTGAGAATATACACGCTGACTGAAGCAGACTCAGCATTGGCCGGCGAACATGTATAGTTGCCCGAGTCAGCAATGGTGGCCCTGGTGGAGAGAGATTTAGAAGTGCTGTTACATGGAGAGACAGACAAACACATGGGGAAATAAAGGAGCCTTGTGGTGTTGATGTGAATGTGATTGAAAGTGGTAATTCTCTGAAATGATCTGGCCATGTGGAGAGGATGGAGAATGAGAGATTGTCTAGGAGAGAGTTTGTGAGTGAGGTGGAGGGGGAGACCAAAGATGAGATGGAGAGATGAAGAAATATATGAGAGGGGTGTGTGTTGAGGGGAGGGCAGGCAAATGGCAAAGGGCAGAGAGATAAGGAGGCGATTTGTCTGTGGCCATCCAATACAGGATTAAGGAGCGTAGGTATAAACAGATTAATAGGAAGATAAAGAATCAACTCCTACACTTTGACAGTCTATTTTTTACTGTATTTGTGTTACATTTAGACGATTATATTTGGCTTAAAGAGGGACCTATCGTACGGGGGAAAAAAGATGCAGCCTTCTTTAACTCCTTCATTAATATATCAATTTTACCTTATCTTGGCCCAGATATTCATTCTTTCGCAGCTTATTTCACGTAGCTCAGTGACAGAATGAGACAATGCTACAGCTCCACTTTCACTCCATACCGCTTCTTCGCAACTAGCACCACATTCTGTTAGTAATCTCTTGTTACAACTCAGACTTCAAGATTTAGAGACGACAGATTTAGGCCATGCAAGGGTAAAAAGAGTCTAGTGGTCTGCCCAAAGCGAAAAAAAAAAAATGGAGTGGAAAAATAAATCAGCTTAAATCGTCATCGCCTGTAACTCATTCTAAGCACATTATCAACAGACGATTTTATTTAGCGATTTGATACAGCCTCATAATTAAATGTGATAATTAAGGCTGCATATCTAACCTCCCAAGTTCGTGAAATCTCCCAAAACTAAATAAAATCGACTGGAGTTAACAAGAATATAGATAACTTGGCGTCAGTGGAATAAAATGGCTAACTTAATAATGAGAATAAAATAATTGTTTCCCTGGTTTTTAATGTTCTCGTGAATCAGATATTCGTCCCATATTTCACGTTATTATTTGCCTGGTAGTAATCTCCAAAAATACTTATCTCTTAGCCTGATTAAGTGACATTTTCTTTTCCTTTCTTCTGTTTGCCTGTCTGTCTGTCTGTCGGTCTGTCTCTGTGTCTGTTTTTTTTCTCTCTCTCTGTCTCTGTCTCTCTCTCTTTGCCGTCTCTAGAATGTTTTATCATCACAGGGGAGACTTTTCTAAATGGAGGGTAAACCTGTACCAGAATAAACCCTCGTCGATGGGACAGCAAAATAAATAAATAAATAAACTAGATAAAGATAAACACAAACAGTCTGCAATGACTAATAAAATACAGACATCAAACATTTTTTTTTTTAAATGACAGACAAGTGTTCGAGGCAGATAGTTAATAAAAGAATTCAATTTCTGTGGTCGATTTTTTTTACATTGATAGTTTGGTTGCAATAGTGGTGCTGGAGAGAGACGCCTTCACATGGTGACTCCGATGTAGTTGGGTGACTGAACTGCCTGGCTACACAAATATCCCTCAACTCCTTCCTTATTCCCCGGAAGGAGAATGGTGGACTGAAGGAGATTGATGGGCTGAAGGAGAATGGTGGGCTGAAGGAGAATGGTGGGCTGAAGGAGAATGGGCACTCAAGCCTGCAGCCCACCAAGTTCCCGTTTCAGATGATCCAAGGGGCTAAAAGAAAGATTATTCCTACAAAGCGCTTGGTATGATAAAAGTGTAAACAATCTGATTAAAAAAAAAAAAAATAGAAATGCGTTCTCCTTCACAACGTAAAGTCAAGGAAGTTTGTGAATATGACTAAAAAACATAACGATGCAGAATAAAAGCTGAGAAAAATAAAAATAAAAAATAAGTAGAAGCTCAAAGTTCAAGCATTCAACTTCATTCACAAAATACGTCAAGAAAAATAATAAAAATGATAATAATAATAATAATAATAATAATAATAATAATTATAATAAGATAATAATAATAATAATAATAATAAAAATAATAATAATAATAATAATAATAATAATAGTATGTGAAAGTGTGTAGCACGTAGGGGGTCTACTAGGCCTCAGAGAATGGACTATAAGTATAAAACCCAGAGTCGGACACAAACACAAAGTAAATAACTAACTAAATAAATAAATAAAGCAATGCCACAGAGAAACCCAACTAAGCCAGAAAAGAAGTGACCTATGATAATGGCAACAACAAGCAACATCATAAAATCTCAAGCTCAAAATACGTGAATATTGTTAGTGAAGTTAAAATTATAATCAAGGATGCTCAAGAACGTATGTGAATTTGACTGGTGAAGATAAAAGTACACATAGGCATACCGAAGAAACCCTATGATTTTGCCAGAGAGAAGCAGCCTCATACACACAGCTCAAAGCTCAACAAAGATTCAGTATGGGACCTGGTGAGGATGAGCCTTGAAGTGCGAGAGAGCTTGTCAGTCACCACGCTGATGCCGCCCCTGGAGCTGTAGTTCACCAGTGTGGTTCCTCGGTACCAGTAGATGTATTGTGGAGGCTCTGTGCTGCCCGTAACCTCACACGTCAAGTTGATGCTGCTACCGCTTACCATGTGAACCTCCTTTGGTCCAGATATCCTAGCTGCCGCCTCTGCAAGGAAATTATAAGCAGATGTATAAGTGTATATGCTGTATTGTGAAAACCTGTTACTTCCTTTTGCCGTGTGCATCTTCTTTAGACCATAAGTCCACTCTGCCACCTCCGTATGTAAACTGCAAGAAATCTGAGAAAATACTTGGAAATTAGGTAGTTAGTTAGCGTTATATAATGCTGTAGCCTATTGTGGAAACTTGGTAATTCTTTAACTTCGCACTTCACATTAATGGTGCTTCCTTTTACCCTCCGCAGCTTTTAGACATGCATCTTTCCTATCACCTCTGTATGTAAACTGGCAAAAATTGGGAAAGAACTTGGAAATTAAGTAGTTACTGAGTGTTAGAGAGATGTTTGTGTAGTAATATGAGGTGTGGCAGTGTAAGGTGAGGCTGTAAGGTGAGGTTTGGTACTGTGGTGTGTGGGATGTGACTATGGGGTATGAGGCAGTGTGAGGTGTGGCAGTGTGTCATGTGACTGAGATGTGGTAGAGTGCTGTTACCATTATGAGGTGTGGTAATATGGTATGTGGTAGTGAAGTATTATAATGTGGCCTATGGTATTGTGTGGTGTGACTTACCGGAATGTGAGACGATATATTGTGGTGTGTGGCATTGCGAGCTATGATAGTGTGATTTGTTGGAATATGATGTATGGAAGTGTGATGTGTGGCAACGTGATGTGAGGCAGTGAAAGGTGTGGCTGTGATATGTGACTTTGAAGTGTGACGTTGTGAAGTGTGGTAGTGTGAAATATGACATTATGAGATGTGACTAAGATGTGATTATGAAAGATGTGGCAGTGTGATGTGTGGCAGTGTGAGGCGTGGTATTGTGAGATGTGGTAGTGTGCGGCATGTCTATCAGTTATGGCATTGCGAGAAGGAACAGAATGATATGTATCTGCGAGGCATGGCAATGTGAGGTGTGAGAGCTAGGAGTGACTGAGCTGTGGCAGTGTGAAGTGTAGACTGTGATGAATGACAATGTGAGATAGGACTGTGATGTGTTAAACTGTAAGGAATGGAGCTGTATCGAGTGACAGTGTGAGGTGTAGCACTGTGAGATGTGGCAATGTGATGTGTGGCCTTGTAAATTATGGCAGTGTGAAAAGTAAGTGTGATGTTTGTTTGTGACGAGTGATAGTGAGATGTGTGGCAGTGTGATGAGAGGCAGTAATAGGTGTTGCTTAGTTAAGTGTGGTAGGATGAGATGTGACTCCGAGGTATGTGACTATGAGTTGCGATAGTGTAAGTTTTGGATGTGTGTGTGTGTGTGTGTGTGTGTGTGTGTGTGTGTGTGTGTGTGTGTGTGTGTGTTCTACAAGGCAATTTTATCTTGTTAGGGAAGGACGTCTGGTTGTAGAGAAGTTAGGAGAAGATAATGAGTTTGAGAGACTGCTTTTAATTCTTAAGTAATCTGGAAGGCTGCAATAATGAATAAATGGAGGGTGGCCTATTATCGCCGAATATTACGATGACAGTCAGCTATTGTAATGGTAAGTTATGTCAAGAAATAGGGAATATGCTGGGCTTCATTTTTGAGTCATTAAGCCTTATACCCATGAAATTAAAAGAAATTGGACGTAAGAATCAAAGTTAGTCGTGGACCCATATGCTTCTTCATCATCATCACCATCATCCATACTGTACACCCATTTCTTGATCCCCTTTGCTTCTGAAGTAATAAGTCGCTACCTTCACGTCCTCATCCCTCCAATTAAGTGTCCAGTTTTAGTTGATACGCCTCACGCTACCTTCCCTTCTCACATCTCCATCACAAATTACTCTTACTTCCCTTCCTCTTTACTTCCCTTCCTCGTGTTTTTCTTTCGCTTTCTTCACCATCTCCTTCCCTTCTCTCCCTTCTGCTTCCTCTCTTTCTTGTTCACCCTACCCTCTTCATGTTTCACCCCATGTATATCTTTAGCCAGACGCCATAATCCCTTAGAGGGTGCCCGTTTGTCTTTGAGTTAGTTGTTTTACGAGAAGGGGCACTAACCCTCCGCCAACCCATTTGCTGACACGTAGGGAACACGAATGCTTTGGTTATATGGTTACTACCCAGCGCTGTAAATGGTTTCCTGGCTTACAGGAAACCACTAGGCTTGTCACTGAATGTAAAGCCACCTGAAAAGGAAAGAAGAGTAATAAAAATGTGACAGGAAAGATGGGAGAAAGAGGATGAGAGGAGGTCAAACACAGAAAAAAAATGATAAAGGTGGAGGAAAAAGTAGGCAGCACTACATCATGTGAATGGATGAGGGTCGCCACCACTTACCTCATACATACATATTTTTTCCTATTCTTTCCTCCTTTATATCTCTTATTCATTTTCCTCTTACTATCCCCTCCCTTCCTTTACATTTTCTCCCTTTGTCTTTCCTCCTTCCTTCTCTCCTGTCTTCCATCAACTCTCCTTTCTTTTAGCTTTAGCTTTCATTTCTCCTCTTTCTCCTCCTCTTTCTTTTCCTCTCCCCTTCTTTCTTTCACTCCCTCCTCCTTGTCTCTCTCTCCCCTCACTCCACCACGTGAACCTTCCTATTCATACCTGCCTCCTCCACTCACTTCTCTGCTTCATTATTTCCTTCTGTTTTACTGCCCTTCCTCTGCTTCTCTTCTCTTCCTCCGCTTCTCTTCCCTTCCTGCCTCTTCCCTCTTCTCCCTTCCCTTTCACCTCAGCCCAGCCTTTTACCATTCTTTCCTGTCTGTCTGTCTGTCTGCCAATTTGTCTTTCTGCCACTGAATATATTATAGCACTAACTTAACTTTATTTTTCACCAGCTAATTAACAGCAAACTTTTCATATTCCCACGTAATGACATTGTGCATAACAAATAAAGCTCTTTTATTAAACTCCACTAACAGAGCTTTATGCCATATGTTCTATTTGAATGACAGTAATATATAGGTTTTTCTGGTCAGTTGTGTTATTTTCCTCTCATGCTCTTTCTATATCTTTAATTCTCCCTATCTTTCATTTTTACCCACATCCCCTTCCTCTACCCTCGCTTTTTTCCTCTCTTCCTTCCCCCCTCTTCCTCTTGGTGTATTTTTTATCTTCTCTTCTTTCCCCTTCATTTTCCTTCCTTCCCCTATCTCTCATCTCTCCTCTCCTCCCAATTCCCCTTTGTCCCATCATTTTTCCTTTCTGTTCCTTTCCACTCCATCTTCCTTTCCCTCTTTTCTCTTTCCTCTCTCCCTGTCTCTCCTTCCTCCTCTCCTTCTCTCTCTCCCTCCTTCTCTCACTCTCTCTCCCTCCTTCTCTCACTCTCTCTCCCTTTCTCTACTCTTGTTTGCATGTGCTCTATAAATACATCTCCTCTACTGAATCACATCGCATTTTTTCCAGTTTATTTTCTGCAGTCTTTCTTTTTCGCTTTCTTCCATTTTTGTCCATTCCAAAATTTACTAAGGAGGTGGAGGTGAAGAGGGAGTGAGGGGAGAGGGGTGACGAGGAAGGGAAGGGGAAGAGAGGAATGAGGGAAGAGAGGAAGAAGTATGAGGGGAAGACAGGGATTAAAATGAGAAGAGGATGGGGAATGAGGACGTGGGAAAGAAAGGAGGAGGGGGAGAGGGAAGGGGAAAGGGGGAGCGAGAAGAGGGAGGAAGAGAGAGGAGGGGAATGAGGGAAGAGAAAGGGAAAGAGAGGGAGGCGACGGAGGAAGAAGGACGAGGAGGGAGGGGAAGAGGTATGAGAAGGATCGAGGAACAGCAGAAGAGAGGAGAGGAGAGAGAGAAGAGGGATGGGGAGGAGGAGAAGAGAGGGGGAAGGGGAAAGGGTAGATGAAAAGAGAGAAGAGAAGGAGAGGGGAGAGGATATGGGCTAGGGAGGAAAAAGGGGAATAGGGGGATGAGGAGAGAGAAGAAGAGAAGGGTAGGGGAGAGAAGAGGGGTGAGGGAGGGGAAAGGGGAAGCGAGGAATGAGAAGAGACAGGGGGAGTTATGTATCAGGAGGAGAAGGAAGGGGAGTAAGAGGGAGAGGAAAGGGAAACAGAGGAATGAGGCGAGAGAGGAAACAGTTTAAGTAGGAGGAGGAGGAGGAAGGGAGAAGGGAGGGAGAGGAAAGCAAAAACAAGGATGGAGGGGGAGGAGGCAGAGAGAGAGGCCTGAGGAGGAGGTGGGGATTTATTGTCTATTCTTGCTATAATCTGACGTTTCTACACAGTTTAGGAGAGATTTTTTTTTAATTAATCCCGTTGCTGCAAGACGTCTCCCCAAAGTGATATATAATAATCCTTTAGTGATAAATGGTCTTTAATCAGAATAATGTAGGTCACTGGAATAAAAGTACTGAATTATACCATACGATGCAAGATGTCTGGATAATCATGTAAGTTGAAGGAAATCCCAAAAGCCAGAGAAGAAAAATAGGACAGATTAACCTCTCCACTGCCATGGATTCCTGTACTCCTTGCAGTTCATTGACGCTTTCTCTTATTCTCACCTTTTCCTCAGCAATTAGTTTGGTTTATTACATCTTACTGTCCAAAATTCTTCTAACATTGCCATACTCTCCAAAAATAACACACTAAAGGATATTAACCAACCATATCCAAAAATAAATCACTAAAGAAGAGGTGTTCGGGAGCTTCCTTAACAGACAAGAATTAGGTCCACTTTCCTTGGTCTGTTCTGTTCTTGTAATGTCAGGTGGTTCATTTAGCTTATGAGAGGCTTTTCAAACAGGAGGATCTTTCTGAAGCCTTACCCTTGCACTGCAAAGGGGTGGTTCTCTCAAACTGAATAATATAGCCTAGGAAATTGAGATCAGAAGTAGACGAAATTAATCTTCTTATAGTTAAAAAAAAAAAATAGTTGCTAAATTTTGTGGAAGCTAACAACAGATGATTTTCCTATTTTCGTCTTAATTTCTGAGTAGTCTAAGCAAGCAAAGGCTATCACTGACCCATTTATACTGAAGACGTGGTATATCTCATTCCAACTTCTTCCCAGCGATTTTATCCTGTTTGAGAAGGACTCACGGAATAGCAGCGCTTAGATAAGGCCTTCACTAACCTTATTCTCAACTATAAGTCCTTCTCGAGTTACATAAAATCGTCTCTTCGTAGTCTTAACTTTTATATGGTCGAGAAAGACATGGGACGAGGTCATTAAATGTGACTTAAGGGTTAAGGGACTGAATAGGGAGGCTGCCAGAGATCGAGCAGCGTGGAGAGCCGCCATTAGGTGAACAAGGCCGACACATGCAAGCATGTTGGAGCCTTCAAAAACGAAACGAAACGAAACGGACAACTCTGGTACTCTATTCTTGGAAACTCCATATGTTCTGCTAAGCTCAGGGTGTTATATGAGCCTGAGAGTGTTGATCCGGGGTAGCATTAACTCCCCATGGTAGAGAAACTTAAGTATTCTGTTCCAATTAACATCAGGTGACTTTCTTCAACTGAGAGTGAGTCATAGGAGCCAGAGACTTAAAGCGAAAAAGATAAATTCGGAATGAAGGGTTAAATGCAGGGAAGAAAGGAGGCGAAAAGCAGAGAGAAAGGGGGGGAGGAGGAGGAGGAGGAGGAGAGAGAGAGAGATAAAGAGAGAATCAGATGCAAGAGAGACTAATTAGGAGAGGAATATTCTCTGCGGCGAGTGCTGACCGGAGTTCCAAATCAGAGAGAAAATTGTATTGCATTGTTGACTCTAATTGAGAACACAGGCAACTGAGCGAATCCCCGATATTCACATTCACTCCCATCATCATCATCATCATCATCATGCTCATCTTCATCCTCATCGCTGTCCTTATCTCCATTGTCATCGTCGCTATCTTCATCACCAACATCAACATTAAAATCAGCATCAAAAGAAACATCATCATCATCAAGATTACATTCAACATTACCACCACCAACATCGACATTTACACAAAATCGGCAACGTTTTAGTCATCAGCATCGTCGTCATCGCCAACAATACTGACATGATGATGATGATGATGATGATGATGATTATTATTATTACTACTACTACTACTACTACTACTATTTTTATTATTATTATTATTATTGTTATTATTTGCAATACAAGGTGATTCATAAATGACGCTCAGATGGAAACTTCCCTGGTGCTATGTTATGTGTTAGGGAAGGGCACAGTCTGCTGGTGTGGGCGTGTGTGACAGTGTGTGTGTGTAGGAAATGAACTAATAATGCAGGACAGACAGTGATAACGTTGAATGAGCCGTCCCCTGAAGGAATAGAAGAGGAGTATTATAGATTAACCATCTTATACATCCTGTTATGTACTTTCCAATTTATTTCGAGCTGAACACTAACATTTTGCATTAAATATTGAGCTGTAGCAAGATGTTTGTACTAGAGTATGGTGCTAGTCACGAAGAAGTGCGATGGAAAGAATGTGAGACCGTAGTGCTGTTTCTTTCTGCCACCGAACTAAGGGTTATACTGTATGCTGGAAAAGGACAAAAATCTCGTCCAAATAAGATGGTGAAATTAACTGTCTATCTATCTATTTATCTATCTATCTATCTATCTACATCTGCCTCTCTATCTATCTACAACCAGACGCAGCAATTCCTTCAGAGGTGGGCCACAAACAAATCGCCCTGTCCCCTACCATTTGTCTAAACTCTCTCCAGCTTATATCCTCCTCTCTCATATTACTCACCACACCATCCCTCCATCAACTATTATCAATATATAATGAAAGATATACCTTAGTAACCCCTAAACTGTCCTTCATTTCTAAACTCAGTACAACATCAGGGACTTATGCACACTTCACACAACAAACTACGGGCTTGGTTAATAATGTCACCTGATTAAACTCACCTACACGAAGAAGTAAGATAATGTTTACCTCATTTCCTTCTAAATTCCCAGCAAAACAATGAAAAAGATGTATTGTTTTTAATAGTTTTGGCTCAGATTCACTTTATATTAGAATGTATAAATGTCTTTACTTCACTGATAGAAACGACAAAGAAAAGAATACACTGGTTTCTAATAAATGTCACAGACTGGAAGGAGAGAGAAATTTCTTTCCTCTCTTCCTAATCATTCGTCCCTCCAGTAACAATATAGTTCATTTTACTTCCTACTTAAGCAACCCTATACACACAGTGATACATGAAGGTCTGTAGCAGGTAAGAGGATTGATTGGCCTCAGGGAACGGACGATCAGGTATTCGCCTAGATACGAGGACACAAAAAAAATAATCCCATTCTTATGGAGCACACATTCACGACGAAAAAGAATGAAAGACAACGTTCTTAACAGCGCACAAGGCTCTGTACAACCTTTTCCTTAGGTATTTGTTTTACTTACTCCACCTTACTCTTCTCGTGTATATCACTTATTACTTTATGACATGGACATAAATTCCATCAGCAACGTAAGAATAATATCAACAGGCCATGTGAAGAAATATACTGATTTAGAATGGTTAGGGGGCCACATTGATCTTTTTGCCTTCTGTGGACGCAGTATTGCATTATTTTACACACGCTACCACAAGGAGACTCTGATCAGTAGACAATTGTTCTAGTAGCTGAGAGGTTGAAACTGCCTTGATTAATCCTTGGAATGCTATAAATTTGAAACCTGAAAAAGGGGACCAGAATATTACCTGAAATGAATATTCAATAGCGTCCATGGCATTGAAAGAGAGCTCCTTCACGTATTTTATTTTTCCTGTTAATTTTGGCTATTGTACATCCAAGTGATTATACTAAACTGAGAGAAACTTCAAGTGGAGGGTTTAGACGTGTCCTTCATTGAGTCCTTAAACATGGGACACACTTCCAAAGCTGAGTAGAATAATCCAGAGGTACACCCGAGGAAAGTTCCGCGTTATACACTAGCTCACCACTTCGGAGTAGCAAATGTGAGACAAGTGGTAGCGAAGCAGTAGCCAACATTCATCTATCTAGTAACTGTGTGAGAAGGATGGGGATGGAAAAGAGAGGGGAAAAGAACTATCAGCTCCCCCAGCCTTCCTCCACTCTTATCCTCTCCCCTCCCACACATTGGTCCCAGGCATTTGAGTGTCTGGCTACTGCATCATTACTGGTTGTCTCACACATAAAAGTCTGAACTGGCAGCCAGGTGTATAAGGCAGAACTTTCCTCGAGTGTACAATCATAAGCAAAGGTCTCCGACAGTTCGCTGCTGGTCAAGGCAATGGAAGGTGTTATATGAAGTGTTTTAATGTGATAGCAATATGAAGTGCACAACAACAGAGTATTAGAAGGAAGGATACCATCTGACGTTCAGGGGGGATGAAAAACATGGAAGACAGGACACAACGTAGGCAGGGAGCGATAGGTGGAAATAAAAAAAAGACTTTCTCTTACTCCCAAGTCTAACTCACCGACAACATGAAGAGTGAAGGCCCTGGATATCTTCGGCTCTGTTGACACCTGACACTCGTAGGTACCTGAGTCTGACACCTTGGCTTGGGCGAGGCGTAGAGTCCAGTCATCAGAGCCCTCAGAGTGTAGTGCAGAGAAGCGTTGGTCAGTCGTGTACGTGAAGAGCCCTGCCGTCAACACCTGCACGTCTTGGTGGCGCATCCATGTTACCTATAATTAAGACAACATTACTGTACTCTTTTTATCCTAACGTGGTCTAAAACTGCCAATTCTCCATCTTGATTACTGAGTTGTGATAACAGATGACCACTAGAACATGGTACTCGTCAAGAAGCAGCTCTGTGGCAAGGATGTGGAGTCGTAGCACTATCATTTTTTTTGTCATGGAGCTGTATGAAATAAGCTACAAAGGGACGAAAATCTGGGTCAAGTTAGGTGAAAGTAATACAGAAAATAACTATTCAATCATAAATCCATCTTCTTGCCTTGTATTGACCTATGAGGAGCGTGGGGGTACGGGGATAGCGCTAATCAGAGCAGAAAATTGAGGTGAAAGAGGCAAGTCACTCGTCCCTCTGTGGTGTTAACTAAGCAAAAAAACTCAAACTGCCCTTGGATGCAAACACTTATAGCCCACATCTAGAGTTTTTATTACACACTAACCTATGATACATCCATACGTAGACAATATAAACAGACGGTAAATCATTTGGACGGAGATAGGTTTCCCTTTGGTAAGCTTAATCGTCTTGTGTTAACCAGAACAAAACAAAAAATCGAAAATCTTAGAGAGTAATATTTCTCTAGCTGACGTATGTACCACGGACGCATTTCCAGCCGTATGACACATTTACATAACTTCATAACCCCAAAAAGTATTCATGCGACTTGTGGCCACGAAACATACAGTGGTTCTTTTAATATTCTTGGCCGTATTTTGTAAGTACTGCATCTATCTGACTGAAAAAATTGTTATATATACGACTTTCCATTTTTCTATTGCGTATTTTATTGCCCGTATTTTGTAAGTATTCCAATTATCTGACTAAATAAAATTGCTAGATATGCGATTAATCATTTTTTTTATTATTGCCATAGAGGACCCCTGGAATGAGGGAGGCCATCAGTGTCTTCATTTACCTCTTAGATATCAATAGTTTCTTGCAAGTTTGTCCTGAGCCATTCATAAATTTGCTTTAATTATTCACTTTTTTTACTGATTTTTATTGCTATTAGTGTTCATTAAGAGCTACGTTATGCTAATTTGTATTTCAAAAACTGATCTCCCTCTTTTTTATATATGAGTTAGCATGTTATTTCCCTCATGTTTATTTCAACCGATTTAATTAAAACTTTCACAGCTTATAGCACACACACAGCTCAGCCTGGTGGAAAAAGAAAAAAAAAAAAGGAATGATAACTGATGTTCAAACAGCAACGAGAATGTAAGTTTAATATGGCAAAAGCTTAATGGTTAATTTTTTGAAGCAATGATATTCTGCTATTTTTCATGATAACTGCATGCTCGAAGCGGCGGTTTGA
This sequence comes from Birgus latro, assembly GCA_018397915.1. NCBI lineage: Eukaryota > Metazoa > Arthropoda > Malacostraca > Decapoda > Coenobitidae > Birgus > Birgus latro. Next base: position 27,559 of record JAGKTI010003726.1, read on the forward strand.
TCACAACACAAAACTAATGTATTTAATGAATTTTTTGTTATACGTGTATTGCCCAGTGTTTTATGATTTATATCGTGTGTTTGGGGGATTTACTGAGCTTAATGGAATTTGAAATGATTTATATTACATTGCCTTGAATAAAAAAAAATAATAAAAATAATAATAAGAAGAAGAAGAACAACAACAACAACTAAAAATATTACTACTACTACTACTACTACTACTACTACTACTAAAAGTGAACCCAAGTTTTACGAACCAAACCTGGAAGAAATCTAATCACTGGTTTTTGGTATTGCATCCATTATAAAACCATTACATAATTTTATACCATGGGCTAATAAAGGTATAACAGATACAGTAAAAAAAAATGCTTACATTCATATAAAGCAAACTCCATTCATATCCGTTCAATGAGAAAAAAAAATCTAATAGGCAACATCTGTGGGCAGAATCATGTCATTTTCCAAAGTTTGCGTCTAACGGATAAATATGGGTAATTTATTCACTTGTATTTGCTACTCACATGAAAAGAATAGCAGTAAAATGGCGTTGGACAGGGCGACATGGAGGCAATTTGTTTGTGGCCACCCCTTACGGGATTGAGGAGTTTGGCAATAGATAGATAGATACATGAAAAGAATACAAAAATAAGTAGGTTGACGGCACGTTCGAATCAAACTCGCCTCGCATCGCAACTGCAATTGGAATTAATTAGAACAAGTGTTTTTATGAGATCACTGTATAATCGTCCCGTGGTTCTGTAGTTGTCTCTTGATTATTTTCAGCTTAATTTTATATACTGTTCTGTGCTATAAAACAATAAAGCGCCTGTAAAGAAAAACAATATCTTAAGCTGCGTCACATGAATTCCGATATAATTGTTTTGCTTTCATGTGATGGAACTGAGTGACTCCCACAACTTGAAAACTTAGTCACTGGTGTATAGAATTCGATAAGTCGTAGTTGTGAAGAAGTGATGACACTCCTTAACAGCCAGTCAAAATTGCCTTCCAGTCTGACAACACTTGGCCATCATCTAAGCTGAAAAGGGGTATGGATTACTAGTCCGTTATAGTAAATGCACTGTAGCAATTTTTATGTCAATCAGTTCAGGGGTAAGGGCGTGAGGTCGTGACATCAAGCGTCGGTTAGAACAATCAGTACACAGAAGGAAGAGAATAAACAAAGCATTTCCTTATCGGGAAATGTAAGAACGAGGGCGAGAACCAACTAGATCATAGACTAAACGACAATTCCCTGATCAGATTATTGAAATATTAACCAAAAAAATGAAGTACCCTCCTAACTACTCGCACAAGAGAACTGAAAAACTAAACCGGATGATTTTGGGAGTAAACACGTCATTGCCGATATATCTGGAAAGGCAGTGGGGCAGTTTCCTACCCACTATCCCCACCTCCCTGCTGTTATGGCTGGTGTTGATCTGTGGCCTTAAAGTTGATACCAGTTGAGCACTTATTCTTACCGTGCGGTTTGAAGTGGGCGACTGAAGCACTAACAAGACGATTTCAGCCTGACAGTATTGAGCTGATGAATACAGACCATTTTAATAGTAACCAGACGAATGAAAACAGCTCCTTGCTAGACTAACCAATCAATTACAGAGGCCAGCCGATTTTGGTACTAACCTGATGATTACTTAGACCAGATGTTTTATTTATTTATTTCTCTACTTACCACACGATTCCCAAGGTGTTTGACAAGGCAGTGAAGGAAAGCAGTTCTGCCAGCCGCTGCCACCACCCTGTTGCTGCTACTGTTGTCGAATTGTGGCCTCAGGAGGGGTTGATCCCACATCGGCGCCGGTCGGGAGGGGGGTGCTCGCTCCAGGCGGTTATTGCCACTCGTGCTCTGTGGGTAGGAGGGAGAAAGTATAAATAAAGAATCTGAAATCCCTTAAATCCTACAACACATTTTTTAGTTTACTTTGTGTTAGCTTGTGGTTGCTGCTGGAGAGGGACGCCTTCACGCAATGGCACCAATTAAAGTGGGTGGTGAAGGTACCTGATTACTTAAATGTCCTTCAATTTCTCTATCTCCCAAAGGAATATAAAAGACCTCGGGAAAAGGACAGCTTCAGCCTGCACTTCACCTGGGTCACATCCACATGGGCCTGGGGCTCAGTGACAACGGCTCCAGATTCCTACATTCCATTAAGATGAGAGATTTTTCAGCCTGAGAGGTTATGCGTAGGGATACTCTTCTATACGATACCCCGCTAAGCGATACCAACTATTGGCAATGGGGATAGAAATACCTGTATTCTCTTTCAAGCAGACTATAATCTTTTAGAAGTAACTCGAATAAAATAAACAAGACGTAAACATACTGTAAGGCAAAAAAAATATATTTTTAACTATCTTTATGATAAATCTCCACACTAGTAAATTTGTTTCACTACGTTTTTTGCTTGATTTTTTTTTTTTTCACTACAGTATACCCACTAATTTGGCTATGAAGTATTTAGTAGCTGATGGAAACAAAAATGTGAACACTCTCTCTCACACACGCATCAACACATTCACCACGGTAGCGTCATTTTTTTTCTTAAAACGATACTACCCAGATCAGGGGAGACTTCTTGAAATGAGGGGATTAGAATTTAGCCCTCCTTAACGCCTTCTACTTCCATTTTTCACTTTTAAGCTTATTAGCTTTGTCTGATAGCGTCAAGTGTAGATGTAATGGATGTACAGTACTCGAACTTCCGGGGCGTTCGTTTCGTTCGTTTGTAGTTTTCCCCCACCTATAGTGGATGCCGAGCCTTACATTAGCCCGGTCAGTGGTCCAATGGAAACTGCTTGGAGAGATTGTTGTATAGTTCCATGTTTTGACTTATTCGAATATTCTTCACGGTGTTTTTGACTAATTCGTCCATGTTGGTCATTACATAATCGTTGATGTCGTCAGCGGTAACGGGAGGCTTTTCTTGAGCTGGTGTTGAGCCTGTGATGTTGCTCTGGGAGGAGTCTTCGTTGGAGAATTTGCGCTTCCTCTGCGTTCTCCTGGGTGTTGGTGGAGAAGCACGAGCCGCTGGGGTGGTTTGTACGGCTGGCTGGTCGGCAGCAGAGGGTGGAGAAGAGAGAGGAGGGGCGCTTTCGTTGTTGTTGTCGGTGTCCATGGTTGGAGCTGGGATGTCCTCGGTCTCAGGCTGAGTTACTGAGGTGGTGGTACAGGAGGCAGTCGTCCTGTGTACTGGAGCGTCTAGCTGCAGCCTTTTCCGCGGTGTTGTGCGGGGTTGGGGAGGCTGCAGCGTTAGCGCGACGCTCCTGATGGGGGGCTGCCTGTGCACCACGGGCGAAGCTCTGAGGGATGGCGAGGCGCGCCAGCCCATTCTCCTCAAAAATCTGGGGGAGGAGAGTGGGCACCGCAGCCTTGTCATCGCCACAGAACGCTCTCGCCGTCGCGATGCACATGGCGACGATAGTGTCGATCTCCCCCTGTTCATCGACGATCCTTGGGCCGGCGCCGCCGGGTCGTGGGGCGCCGCCATGCATAGGCAGAGCCCTGCACAGCTGCATCCCCCGGTCCGGTGACGTCTTTAGCCTCAGGACCCTTCGATGTGTGGTGGAGACGAAATACTACCGTCTCGCCCTCGCCTAACGAACGCTGAAGACGTTGTGAAGTGGGAGCAACGATCCCAAGGCGGTGCACGAACCGAATAAATCCGTACCCCGCCTTCACATTGTGCCACTTCACAATCCCTGTGATGGTATCGGCTCGTGGCGACTGCTCCCTGCCTGTAGAGGCCCCCCCTCGACGGGTCGCAGGCCGAGACGATGGAAGAATGCAGCGGGAATGGTTAAAAAAAAAAGTCTGCGGGAACAGCAACCCACGTTTCGCTACCACGAACAGTGGGGAAGAGGTCTGACTCCACGGCTGCCGGGACGAGAATGTGCTTCCGGGGTGACGCACAAGAAATTGTTTGAATGTGGTACTGTCGGCAACAAAATCTTTCTTTCTTTCTTTCTCTCTCTCTCTCTCTCGACCATATTATTAAAAAATTGCTAACTCGAAGGTGTAAACGAACCCCTAATTCTTCACTATCATTCTTGGAACACCTACGACTTTTAAGTATGCACAGCCTGTATCCCACGTTAAAGTGTGGCCAGAAACCATACAGAAATTTCATATGTATCCTATCTTCGTCACATGCTTATAATTTATAGTAAGGAAAAAGTGGGCTTGTACATATCTACTTGCTCTTAATCTATTATCTAAAAGCAGCTGTTCCTTTCTTTGTGTGTGTGTGTGTGTGTGTGTTTGTGTGTGTGTGTGTGAGGACACTTGTAACTCATCTTACCAGAGGAACTTGATGGACGGACAGGTGGGGTGGGATGGTGGATGGATGAGTAGGAAAGGCGAGCTGGTATAGATGGGGTGTGCAGGATGGGTACGCAGGGTCGATGGCTGGATGGGCGTGAATGGTGGATGGAGGGGAGTGGGTAAGTGGGCAGGATGGAGGGAGTGGGAAAGTGAATGAGGTGGGTTACTGGAGGTGTGGGCAGGCAGAGTAGAATGAGTGGGTGGGTGGATGGACAGGCAGGGTGTCTGGAATAGATGGGTGTGCAGGGTGGGTGGGATGGCACAGTGGATAGAGTGGGCAGAGTGGATGGGGTGAGTGGGCGAGTGGGGTAGGCAGAGCGGAGTGGGTGGGTAGTTGAGTTAGTGAGGCCCATAGGGAAGAATAACTCAATGCTGAAAATCGGTCTTGGAAAAAAAAAATAGGTCCATGGATAGAAAATGTGTCCATGGGGGAACAATTGGTCGACTGTATGGGAAAACTAGGTCAATGGAAGGAGTGAAGTTCCATAGAAGAAAAATATGTTCAGAGGAAACAGGTCAGCGGAGAAAATCTGTCCAACGTGGAAAATAGATTCAGATTAAAAATAAAAAAAATCTATGTGAGAAAGCAAGTTCATGGAGGAAGGAAACTGATCCACTCATGAAAATTTGGTCCTGTGAAAAATAGTCCAATGGGGAAGGTAAAGTCATGGAAAAAGAGGGCCAAGGGGGAAAATAGCTCCATAAAGGAAAATGGGTCCATGAGATGAGATCAGGCCCATGGAAAAAAACAGATGCGGGTGGATGGGGGGGGGGGAGAGGAAGGGATTGACCCATGGAGGGTGTAGCAAGAGACGACCTTATGTACTTATTCTGATAATGTGACCCTATGTATTTAAATCATCTCTGTGATAAACCTCTAGTGACCATAACTGACGACAATATGTGGCAGCAGATCAGTGTCATTAAAGTCGCTTGCTGTAGATTCAGCAGATTACTATTCAAAGATCCATGAAAAGAGAAAAAATGCAAAGGAATAGGACAGGACTTTTGATATCGAGTGTACTTACATGATTTCCACTGATACCGATGCCTCCACTGCTGCCGCTTACTGCTCTCGGCACTGTGGGGAGAAAAGAAAGAAACATGAGAACACTGACTGCTGAACAAAATGGTGTGGAAAGAAAAGCACAGATAGTTGACTTATATTATCGTTACTCAGCCCTACCAGATATATTAGACTGACGTGTGCTTACTTTCTCCTTGTTCTTTGCCCTGTTCTGATAGGCGAAAACGGTGATGTAAACAGTCGCTGCTCCCATACTAACCTACATACAACGCTCATCTTCAATGTGCATTACAACTCCCCTACCCCATCATCCATCATCAACCCATTAAGTTTTATCCACACACAAATCCACCCATCGACCCACCCACCCACACACACACACACACACAACTTTTTCTACCTCCACTTACTGAACTCTTAGAAACCTGCAAGTTACACCCTCCTACTGCGCACACCACCCCTCATACAGTTCTACTCACATCTTCACAGAGAGTACTCATCCTATCTTGTTCTACTGCCCACTAATATACTAATGTTCCAGCATCACAGTCAATGGGTTATATAGAGTCATATTTTCCTCGAACACTTAGTCTTTCTGTTTTACTTCGTTCCTTTATCACTGTGATGCAGTTATTCTCGTCCACTTCTCTCCCTAACTGTTATTAAATTCTTTCTTAAGCTACTACTCTCCAAACTGTCTGTCTACATCTGTTTTGTCACATTTTCTCTATATATGTCAGTTGCTTAGTCCTTTAGTTTGGTTTTCCTACACACTGCGTCTATTCATTCCTCCTTTCCCTTCACGTCTCTCCCTCTCTCCCCTATAGCTTGGGGCATACGTACTAACAAGCCCTTCTACCTTCCAGCAGCATGTTGTGTAATATGCATAAACGCACAATACATATACACTGTTTCTTCTTCATCGTTTCGGTCTTACCTGGAGGGAGAAAGGAGATTGCGTAATATATCTTTATTTCCTAAGGACGCAAAATGTTGATATGGAAGAAAAATACCCATAAATGCATATATGTATATATTTCGTTTAATAATTGAGAAGACAGTATACAAGAATTTCGGTCCAAGTCGAGCTAAATTTCCCTGACGCATCTCTACTTGGAGTGGTAGTGTAAACTGTGACGTAACTATTTTTTATTTGATGGCAATAGGAAGCTCACAAAAAAAAAAAAAGCATTAACGAATACTCTCTAGTTTGTAGTTTCATCGGTTAAGGAAACTCCCTAACATCTCTTCCTTAGCTTTTTT
>JAGKTI010003726.1:39027-55211 GCA_018397915.1 Birgus latro
TACACCTTATCGCACCTATAAAATATCTTCCAGATCAGTGGTTCTTAAAATGAGGTTAGTAAATACTCAAGGTCACACAAGAGGGTTCCCAGGGGGGTACTTGGAGGCTGGTGAAAAACTGGTGTAAAATATTCTAATTCTTACAATATCATTCATGATATATTAATGAAAACTGAGAACCTAGTTCCCATAAATCATACATATCATTCACATTCACATGCAATAATGGTTGTCTTGATTATTATACTGTGCTACTTCTGACACAGTGTTTTAATGAAATGTTCATTATTTACGAGAAAATGTATAAAAAAATGTTCATTATTTGCTAGAGAAGTAATTACCATTTCAATAATTCTACAACAGCTACTGTGTTGCCCTTCTATATTGGATTAGAGTTAATGGAGTGCTGTTATATTATTCAGTGCCTCAGTCGTGGGAGAACATGTCGATGATCAGATAACTCAGAGGGTACGTAGTTGGTAAGAAAAAGTCCGGAAACTTCTGTTCTCGATATTTCAGCCTTGCAAGTTATTGTCTCCACCTGCATTACTGTACGACTGAATGACCTACGGTCTAGGGCAACAATTTCCAAACAGTGGGACATGGCCCTTGGAGGGGGGGCTGGTCATAGTGCATTTTTGAGAAGGTCTGGAGTAACTAAATATAGATTTTCTCCATCAATTTCTTGAGCAAGCAGATCATGGATTCCTGCTCCGTTCTCATGCATAATACCAAGTAAGGGTCCAAGATTAATCCAGAAACTATGAAGTGATTCATTTGCCAAGGACACATTCGAAAGAGGAGTTTGACAAAATTTTGGATGAGAACAGAAATCTACTCTCTTATCCTGAAACTGGGTGTTTGGATGTTTCTGGCATTGCAGTCTTCCTGTTGCAGCAACGCAGAGTATGTCATGTTCTTAATCACCAAACCGCAACAGCATAAATACTTCCAAGCGAAAGATGATCATGACTCAACCACTGATACCCAACTTAGCAGTAAAAATCTAATTACAGCGGTGCCGCTAAGTTCTCGGTACTCCCTTAAAGTGTTGTTTTACGTGCTTGAGCCTCGTCTCTACTTCTAGTTACCCAAGATGCTGCAGTTTTATTATCTAACATTCTCATTCAAGCGACGTTGCTATTTTGCTTCTTCATGTGAAAATGTGGAGAGGGTTACGGGTGTTCCGGTATTTTGTCTGGGGTTCGCAATGAACAAATTGGGAACCACTGATCTAGGGCATGAGGAGAGCTTTATGACACGCTTTCATTTTCTTAATTGTCTGAGATTATTATTTTTTTAATAATGTAAATATTGTTCTTATTACTAACCCAATTCTATCCGGTGACTTTTTTAAAAATTCTTGCTACTTTCAGACAATTTTCTTCAGATTAGGGGAGACTTGTCGTACTGAGAAGTTAGACTGAGCGTCACTTAATTCCTTGTCCATAAGACGTCCCCCCTGAAGAAGAAAAAATATTCTGGTGATAGCGACAATATAACAAAAATACGTCGTTGGACTGAACAGGTTACAGTCAAATCTAGACAGGACTGAAAGGTCTGTTTAGTCTGTTTATGCCTGTCTTTTCTACTGTCCACTTCTCTCTTCCCCCTCCTATCGTTCTTCTTCCTCCTCCCTCCACACTATGCTCTTCCCTCTTCTACCATTTCTCTTCCTCCTCCTCGTCCTCCCTCATTCCTTATTCCACTCTGCGTATTGTCTCCCTCCTCCTCCTTCATCCCCCTCCATCCTTCATCCCATAATCCCTTCCTGTCCTACTTTTCACTCCCCATCATTTTTCTCACGTCCTCCTTCCATCTCCCCTCCTTCCCTCCCTCCCTTGTCTTCCGCCTTTATCAACCACACTTCCTGTTTCATCCCTCCTTTATCTCATCTCTTTCTCCTCTCTTCTTTCTTCTTTTCCACACACTCCTCCTCTCCCTCTGCCCCTCTCCTTTCTGTCTATCCCTCTCTTCCCAGCTTCACTATCCACTCTCCCTCCTTCATTCAACCTGCCTCATCTCTTCTCTTCTTTCTTTCTTACTCTTTTACTCCATCTCTGTTCATAACCTGTTTCGTTTCCGTCCTCGTCTTCTTCCATTTTCCATCGTCGTCGTCCTGTTCTTCCTCTTTTTCTTCCTCCTGCTTTTTTCTCCCCTCTTTCCTCCTCCTCTTCCTCCTCTTCTTCTTCCTCCTCCTCCATCTCCTCTTTCCTCCTCCTCCTCCTCTTCTTCTTCATCTTCTTCTATCTCTTCTAACAAAATCAAGTTAAATCTATATATTTCTTTTTAAGGCCTTGGTATTGGCAGAGGCCGGCCTACTATTATCTTTGTCTCCGAGTTGCTTGATCCCAACCGAGACCATGGGGTAAGAGGAAGTAGGATGATGAAGAAGAATTATCTTTAGAAGTGGTTTTGGGAATAACACTTAATTTCCAACACAATCTGCAAAATGCAAACGTTTACCATCTTGTGTTGTGTCTGCCATCAAAACTTTAATGTAGCAAACGTCGATATCTGCAGAATCAGCAAAATGGAGATCAGAGGACAGACTGCTACTCCCTCTCGTCACTGTTGTTGCCTTTATATATTTACTAACACCGAGAGTTTGTATCTGCCATCCCTGGTGTAAACGGAATCTTCGTCATTTGGCGAGTGCATAAATATTAATCTTAGAACGGTGTACATGGGATAACACTACATTCATTCACAAAAGTACGTCCACTCTTGCCAAGAAACGAGAACCAAAAGAAGTCATGTTGTGCTGTCATTAATGCTTCCTTTACTCTAACTTGGCGTAAAATTTCCATCTCATCATATTTAATACCGAGCTGTAACAAGACGTTTACACTAAATTATACTGTTGGTTACAAAGAAGTGTGATGGGAGGGAAGCAGAGCCGCAGTACTGTCATTTTTCTGCCACTGGTCTACATGACAAATGCTACAAAAGGACGAAAAACTAGGCTAAGTAAAGGTGAGAAGGGTATAGTAATCTACCCTGAAGTATATTTGCTGCACTGCGAGATGGCATAATTTGTCCCCTCTTTCAGCTTGAGTGTTACTGATTGACTGGTACTCCTGGCCTTGATGTAGGTTGCAGTCTGAAGCAGCTGAAGTTCTTTGTAAAACTGATCATTGAAATCAGAATGGGAGAATTCAGTAACTGCTCCCCACTTTTGATGACACGTTTTCAAGTGGTTTTAAACAAGAACCTCAGTTGTAACCAGCGCTTCTGAATAAGTCCGATCCAACTACGAGATATTTTATTACACACACAGGATGATTCTATTTCTGAATATCTTGACCGCACGCACCCACACCCACACCCACATCCACACACACAACCACACCCACATCCACACACACAACCACCCAGACATACACACACCCACCCATACACACACACACTCTCTCTCTCTCTCTCTCTTACTGTCTGACATGGCACAGGAAGTCACCCTCTTTTCTCTCTCAGTGCCAGGGAAGTAATAAGAGAGGAAGACTGGGGACGAAGAGGAAGTGGAGCACGAGGGAAAAAAAAGACCTTAAGGAGGAGGAGGAGGAGGAAGAGGAGGAGAAGGAAGAGGAGGAAGAAGAGAATGTGGACGACAAGGACAAAGAAGAGGATGAGGAGGAGAACGAGGAAGAGAAGGAGGAGGGGGAGGGGAAAGATAAGAGCAGGAAGTCTGGAAAGTGTGTGCTCAGTGGCCCATTACTTATCACAAGGAAGTGGATCAGTATCTATGTCCGCAAGAGTGCATAAAAATTATCCAAAATTGCTTAGATCATTATTTATTTCTCAAGAGTTTACTTAAAAAAGTATGAATTTTCTTTTAACCCTCAGACGCCTTGAAGTTTCGCAGTGGCGGTAAAGTCGTCTAGTGTTTTGCTTTATTTGCATTAACTTGGCCTATATTTTCGTCATTTTGTAGTTCACTTCACGTAGATCAGTGGCTGAAAAAGGCTGTACTAGGGTTATGCCTCCTTTCCATAACACTGCTTTATGACTAGAATGATATTATTGTTACTCTGTGTTTACAACCCGGTACTGAAGGTGGAGAGATTATAGTTTTACACCAGGTTAAAGTACAAAATGTTATAGTCAGAGTAACAAGAATAAATCTTCCATAAAGTATAAAGGGACCTGAAAATAAATTCTAGTCCAATCCTGTATACGAAAACGAAACAATCTTTCCCTGGTGCTATTTAGGAATTAGTTAGGTAAATCATTACTTCCTTCAGAGTTTAAATAATTAATTAATGCACTTATTCATTTATTAATTTATTGTTGATGGTAGGTCTATCAAAATGGAGTGTTAGATAAAGCCTTCTTCGACCCATTCATTACTAGATAGCTTTCCAAAGCTGAATAGAGTAGTCTAGTAGCAGAAATAATTTGCTGCAAAATGATAGCACCAGCTTCCACTGTTTAACCAATTCTTTCCATGGTATACTTTACATCTTGTTGTCGTTTGGCTTCTTATAGTCATTTTAATCTGCTTCGGGAAGATTTTTCGAAGTGAGCTGTTATCCACACCATAAATTATCCCATTCAGTATGAGCGATCTTTCCTAAGGAGAATTTTTGAAGCATTTTGGGTGAAGGGGTAAATGATGAGGATTTGAGACCGTTTATGAACTCGATTGTTGTCGACTTTACTTTTCCATAGGCAATACAAAGTGGAGATGCGTGGATGGTTATATCTGTGAGGCGGAGTCAAGGGTCTGGAGCTTGAATGGCCCATATTCGCAAGGCATGGTGCTGACAAGCTCTCTATCATGCTTTCTTATTTCAAGCCTTTCTTGGCCCTATCTTAAGTTGCCCATGGATGGAAAAAAAGAGAGAGGTTAATGCTAATAATATTAATGTTGAAGATGATGATGATAATGATGATGAAGATGATTTATTACACAGTACGTTGACTTCATTTTGCTACAATATTGCCACTCCTTCACGACTTAAAGTGAGCTTAGGGAATACGTCTCGTACTAAAGGGATAAAGATGTAGCCTAATTTAGCCATGTATATGAACACGTCTAGGCAGCCATCTAAAGTGCAATTAACTAGATCACTAGCTGGCAGGTCATTAACGCCTCGCCTAGGACGTGGCCAATTATCTCTCGAAATAACACTCGGCCAATTCTAAGCTCGGGACGTGAGAGAAAGAATTGTTTTCAGAAAGTTATTTCATGGGTGAGGGGCACCATCTAGCAACTTTTCAGCGTACTCTTCCCCTTCTCTCTTTTTTTTTTTTTTGTTTCCCCCCCTATGTGTGTGTGTGTGTGTGTGTGTGTGTGTGTGTGTGTGTGTGTGTGTGTGTGTGAGTGTGTTTGTGTGTGTGTGCAGGGATACATGGATAGTAATTTTCTCTCCCTAGGTGTATGAACGAGTATATAAAGATATAATCTCTGAACAATCTCTATTAAAACCAATCTCCATTAACTCCTTCCCTACATGGACCTCTGTTTGGCTGAACTGAATCCCTTGTGCTGAGAACAATAGAATACAAGAAATGACATCTTTTTGAACGTACTAACTCACTGTAGGGCAGGGCGTCACTTCGTTTTATATTGAGTATCACCAGTTTTCAATCTCATCTGGGAAAAGGCCCCTGATGCACAAGAAGTTTACTTATGCTTTTGACCCCTTTAGTTTCATAAGTCTATTTAAAGTTTAATTATTGTCTGGCAGTAGAGACCATACATTCCAAGTGGTGTCCGAGGCTGGTTGCCGTCTACTGTCTCCACTTTCTATAACCAGATAAAGGACTTGTCTGGTTACAATTCCATTCTTTACTTTCCCTATTATATCTTTCATGAGGGTCAAGGGTGAAGCTAATGACTGTATTTCTAGCTCCTACAAAACTTCAATTTCTTTTTTACGATAATATTCCTCTCAGCGGACTGTTACCATCATTTCTGGGTGTGTTCTTGACTGTTTTATATTGATTTTAATGCTGTATGTTTTTGTTTTATTTATTGTATTATGTAGGCTGGATTTATATTTTTTTCTTTGCTCTGCTTTTACTCTTGCTCTACGGAGGGAATGACCTCTGTTGTTACGGTGACATCATCTATCCATCTATTTATAGTCAGACGTCTTAGTCCCGTAAGGGGTGGCCACAAACAAATCGCCTCCATGTCGCCCTGTCCCCCGCCATTTCACTGCCCTGCTCCCAGCTCACACCACCCTCTCTCATATACCTCTCCACGCCATACCTCCATTTCATCCTTGGCCTCCCCCTCTCTCTCCCCTCCTCCACCTCCCTCACATACACTCTCCTCGTCAGTCTCTCGCTCTCAGTCATGATCATTCTAACATAATTCATTTTAGGGGAAACACTTAGAGTTACTGGGGTTACATACGATCTTCATTATCACTTCTACGATTAAATGTCCTAATTACCGTGAGTAGAAAATGTGAGATGAAGCTTGAATAGAAAGAAAATATGAGTAATTGGGAAGGGATTAGCTGTAGTAGTATTAGTAGTAGTAGTAGTAGCAGCAGTAGTAGCAGTGGTAGTAGTAGTAATAGCAGTAGTAATACAGTAGTAGTAGTAGTAGCTCCAGGATCATTTAGACGTGAACCCCGTGGGATGCTGGCCGAAGTTGCCTGTCTACTGTAGTCCACCATCCTCATTTTGGGGGATAGGGAGGGAACTGAATGACGTTTGAATAACCGGGCAGTGGAGCCGCAGGGTTATATTGGTGCCACCACGTGAAGGCATCCCTCTTCAGCACCGAAAAGGACTTAAAACTGAAATCGTGTACGGCCAGACAAGCTTCCAATTTGCTGCGAGAATTTTTAGAACAAGTGTCTGTCCTACTTCTTGGTCGAATTGTTAAAACTGTGCACGGGAAGGAATAAGCATCTCTAAATTCTGACAGATATAGGTAGATAGACAGATTGACAGATAGGTAGATAAATAGACAGATAGACAGATAGAAAGAGAGCAAGACAGAAAAGGAAAAACACCATATCTAAATAGGATACGCCAGTGAATAGTAATATCTGCTTATTTACAGTTTATTTATACATTTTCTTCTCACCCAAGCAATAAATCAGGCTTACTCATGCGTCGGCTGTTTAATTAATTTCATCTCGTAATGAGTTTGTGGATTTATAATGACTCATTTGTATTCCTTTTTCTTTTCCTCGGTGTCATCTCTTTTTGCTGTGTTGTTTTATAGAGATTGGATCGTTGGGAGGTTTTGCTTCCGTGTGTGTATTCGTCTGGGTATTGTGTAGGTGAGTGTGTGTAAGGGGGAGTGTGTAGGTTGGGGAGTGAGGGGGAGAGTGTGTGTGAGTGAGAGAGAGAGAGAGAGAGAGAGAGAGAGAGAGAGAGAGAGAGAGAGAGTATGGGAAAGCAGAAGAGACAGAAAAATGAACCTGAGGGAAAAAATAGAAGTGGAAAACAAGAGTAGAAAATGAGTGATGGAAACTGAATGAAGAGAACAGAATGTATGAAGGAAAAGTGAATGAAAAAAAAAGGGTCGAAGAGAGAGTCAAGAAAAGAGACTACAGAAAAGAGGATAGAGGAAAGAGTAGAAAAAGTGGAAAAAAGAGGAGAGAAAAGAATGTAGGAAAGAGGAAGCAAGGAACAAAGAGGGAGGGAGAGAGAGAGGGAGAGAGAGAGAAGAAAATTTAAAAGGGAAAGAAAAGGCTATGGATGATGTCGAATGGAAGAGAGGGAATGGAGGAGAGTGTTGAGTATGGATTGAGTAAAGAAAAGATGATGAAGCAAAGAGTCAAAGAAGTAGCATTAAGAGTAGAAAAAAGAGAGTAAAGGAGAGAATGTAGGAAAGAGAAGGAGGAAAAAAAGCAGAAGAAACAGTGTAGGAAAAACAGATCAGGGAAAGAAGTAAAACAAAACTGAACTTAGAAACGGAAGTGAGGAATAAACTACAGGATAAAAGAAAGCAGAGAAAAAACAGTAAACAGAACTGAAAGGAGAGAAGGTGATGGAGAAAAAGAAAGTAAGTATATAACCCATGCCACAAAGGGTAAAGGCAGAGCACGTAGCCTTGAAGCAGAAGTACAAAGGAGGGAAATGCGTTTGCCCTCTTTCAGGTCCCAGAGATGTGGACGACGAGGACGGTTCGCGTTCTCGTCCACACGTCGAGGACAGGGTAACATTTTTTTCCACCTTCGGAATTTAAAGTATCAGGTGTGTGAGAAATGCCCTGTTTGTGGTATTTATACTTTCCATTCCAATAAGTTCCCTGTTCTTGCTTATTTTATCAGCGTTTTCCACACTGGCAATTATCTTCCTTTTCTGTCATAATACCTAAAATATCCATCTCACATTAACAGTACTTTTTTACTTTGGCGATTTAAAGTATCAAGTATGGATGAAGTGCCATGTTTTACTCATATTTTCCACACTAACAATTGTCCTTCTCAGCAATACCATTAAAAATATTCTTCTGTTAGTATCAGTATTTTTCAATCTTCGAGACAAACTATAAGGCATCTGTGAAGTGTCTTGCTTATTTCATTCATATTTTCCACACTGACAATTTTTCTTTTCTGTCTTCATACTTAAAATAATCCATAAATATAAGTATCAGTATTTTCCAGCTTTCGAATGCTTAAACTACCACGTATGTACGAGTATGAGGTACCTTAACTAAAGATAATTTCATTTTCATTTATTTTTTTATTTTTTTACATCATCATTCGTCTTCTGTTCTCAGCGTAGTATCTGAACTTTCTTTCCATCACTATTTAATATTTTTTAGCCTTCAAGACTAAAAAGTGGGAACATATGAGATGACAGCCTATTTATTTTTCCATTCTCACCGTCATACCTCTTTCCATCAGTCAGCTTCTTTTCTCTTTTTCATTCTTTTTCTTCCTCACCATCAGTATCCCCACTTTTACCGTCAAGCCGTCTAAAATAATGTTCCTTCAGTATCAGCATTTTCGACATTCGCAGCTGAGAATTGAAACTGCTACTGATGTACGAGATTAAGTTAAAAATAAAGGTTGAGGAAGAAGCATGAGGCGCCTTACCCTCGGTCCCACCTTCGTACCTTAGGCCTTTGAGGCTGGTAAATAATTCATCTCCTCTCCTGGAATACAAGGTTACTACATTATTCAGGTGCTTACAGTTACCTTCCCCATATGTTATCCTAAGTACTCAATATACCAATATCTTAGTAAAGTGGCGTTGGCTGCCCACATCGGGATTCGAACACTGGCGCTATTGGGCTAGCAACTTTGTAAAGAAGAATACCAACCCTTTACCCATCTCGACGGTTATAGGTTGCAAATAACTTTTTTTTTTCTAACACCTTCAGTCTTCTGCGTTTTCTGTCTAAAATATCCTTCCATTAGCATTAACATAGACTTTTTCAATTTATCCAGGCCAATAATTGCTTTGTTATTTTCCTACAGCCAGTCATCGGTCTATTACTTTCTAAAATAGGTCATGTTAATTCCCCTGCATGATCGGGCTTTCTCCTTGTGGGGGAGATTGAGTAGCCAGAATTCACTTTCCCCCAAGCTGGCAAGAAACGGATGGGTGATGGCTGTCTGCAGGAAGAATGATGCGTGTGAAAGTCTAAGCGCTGTATCGGTTTGGTTTGGTGTGTGTGTGTGTGTGTGTGTGTGTGTGTGTGTGTGTGTGTGTGTGTACAATCTGCATGTGTCACTGGTAGGACAAACAGGGAGCAAGCATAAATAAAGGGACACACTGCCAATACGCACTTTAAATGTCCACGACGGCATGGACTTAAACCCTACATTCTGGTTTTCATTCCATCTCCACACAATCATTCTTCTTTCTTCATTCCATTCCCCATCGTGAGAGTATTTGATGCTGCGTATCAGTGTTCTTTATTTATATTTTTATTTAATTATTTATCTTCTCTACCAAAGAAGGAAGATAACCAGGTATGTATGATGAGTTTATATATGGGTCTATATTTTTATTTTTAACCTCAACATTACTACGATGCTATTTATCCATCATTAAAGTACATCACCATTAGTAATACGTTGACTATTTATTTGAGTACATAACGTTTAGGGAAAATATTAAGCCTACCAATAGAGTATACAGGGCATAATTACAATATTTTTCAACTCATGACGACGGGAATTAAGTTAACCTCTGCTCTGCGACGTCTTCCATTCTAAGGGCATAAAGAACAAAGTTGTGTGGCAATATTTTCCAACCTTCATGAATAAGTGCTAAGTTTCTGGGCCTTGTTTATGTGGTGTTTCTAATTTATTCTCCCACATTCCTGACACAGGTGAGTATTATTACCTGGCGTTAGTTGGAATATATTGCTAGAGTTGTTCCTACGTGAGGTGTTAATGAAGCCAATATTCACTCCTCCAGGCTCCCATGTCTCTCCAAGAAATTAGTAAAATCGTCTGGCGTTTGCTGGAATAGAATGATATAGTTGTTTCTTCCATGGGGTTTAGTCGTCCGGCATTTAAACAGCTTCTCAGTACTGTGATGTAGTTTATCTTAGTCTGCAAGTCCACTGAAAAGGGCGAGAGTAGTTGTCAAAAGTGTTTGGAAATACATCATTTCGTCTGCCAGTGTGGGTTTCTCTGTGTTCATGAGAAGGAAAAGTTGTTTGTTGTGGCCTCCAGTTCTCTTACCCACAAGATATATTCTGTTTTATTGCACTACTTATGATTAAAATTTCCATCTCACGATCGTCTGATGCTATCTAGCACTATTTTACATAATTCGAGAGTGGGCAGAGAAATTACTACCTTGTCCACTTCAGCCTGGCCAAAAATTGGCATTTCTCCATCTTAACTGTTAAATAGTAACAGAAGATTGCTATTAATATACGATGCTTATCACGAAAAAGTGCAAAGTAAAGGATGTAAAGCTGCAGTACAGTCTTATTTTGTCATTGAGTTATGTGTCATATATTGGAAGATGTCAAAAAATCTCTGCAAAGTTATGGTGGATGATGTCAACGTATACTCGTGTGTAATGTGCCTGCTCCACCACATACAACAGTGCTCTCTCCTCAAAGCTATATAGTAATTCATCCACCTGACTTGGCATGGATTTTCGTTCTTTTCTACCTATTTTTTCTTGGTCCAGTGGCAGGAAAAGAAGATACTGTCCCTCTATATTCTTGCAATAACACTTCTGCAGGACTAGCACCATATTCTAGTGCAAATATTATGTTACATGGGTAGAGAGAGAGAGAAAGAGAGAGAGAGAGAGAGAGAGAGAGAACTACGGCTTTACGTTCTTGCCATATCACTTCTTCATGACTGGAACCATATTTAAATACTGACCTCTTGTTACAACTCAACAAATGTAAATAGTGAGGTAGCAATATTATGCCAAGTTAAAATGAGCAAAACATAAGGCTCACCTTCGTCGATTTCAATAGCTGCATTTCTAAACTTTGGTGAGCGTGTGTTAAGTTGCTGACTGTATATGAGGTGCTTTAATGTCACAGTTACCCGTCTCTGAGTATGCAGAATTGAGAAAGCTGGGCAAGGAATAAGAGTTAATATAGTTCTGCCGATACAAGGAAAAACGTGTCTGCTCTCTTTGATTAATCTCTTCTGCCTTCCTTTCTTCTTCCCATCAGCCTATAACAGCAATTCTCAAATGAAGGGGTGGAGGGAATTCTCTCTTGCGGGGGCGGGGGGGAGGGGGGGGATCTCGACATTCCCTGGAAGAGGTGTGAACAGATAAGACCAAAATGGTGTTCCGTTATCGATTATGGTCAAATGCCTTATAAGAGTTAGGTAATCTTTATGGTCCTAAGATAGTTATTATGTTACACAGATGTAAAGGAACAATGCTCCTAAAAGTTTGTAAAAATGTCCACAATTCCGCTAGACCTTTTGCCGTCACACGCTAACTACTGTTGCTAAAAAGAGGCGAATAACTCTCGAGTCTGGAGTTATTTATAAATCTCAAAGAGGAGGGGAGGGGGAGAATTTCACTTTCTTCCTAACAGGAGGGAGAGGGTGATGAACAAGGAAACTGTGGCATAATTGGGGAATGACTAGGAAAAGTTTGTGAACCTCTGGCTTAGGACACTGTGCAATACGACAGTCTATTTATCCATGACCAAATATATTCTTTTTTCTTCTGTCTTCATTCTGTTCTCAGTTGACAGGGTGGGTAGAATAATCTTGACAGACCTAAAATTGTGTTTGTTAACAATTGTTCATAAAAAACAGTCGAAGTTTTAAGTACTTTCTTGAGAACTAAGGAACCCCAAAATTCTTAAAAACTGAGTTAATATAAGGTATAAGAAGACCGTGATAAATGATAAATAAAATGTTACTGACAGGTTGTAACTATTTTAAGGGTCTCAGTTATTCTCTTTGGTGAAATAATGTGGCAGTAAAGATCGTAGACAGTTCCTTAGCCATAGCAGTTTCTATTTTTTTTTTCTTTTCTTATCTGGTTCTGTACGAGATGATCAAATTTTCATTATACACTTTTCTGAGTCGTGGAGTCGTATATCTGAGCTTAGGAGCCGTTTTTGCGATTTATTTTGAGCAATACCACTGACTTATCTCTTGAATATTATCCTTTTATTTCCTTTTAATAGCTGCATCCCTAAGCCTCGTTTCATCTTGACGATCACATTTCTGGGGGCAAGTGTGACCTCACCCGTGGGTCCGTATGCACGTTGGGTAATGAAGCTTCCTAACACCTCTTCTTTAGTTATTTATTTTTGGATGTGGCTGGTTAGTATCCTTTTGTACATCGTTTCTGCAGAGTATGACGATAATGGAAGGATTTATGCAGCAAAGAAAAGACAGTAAGGTGTAGTAGGCAAAATAATTCGGTTAGGAAGAGGTGTTAGAGCCTCCTTACCTTAAGAAAATACTAGCCTCGGACTTCATTTATTCACCAAGTGGCTATTGTCTCAAGCTCTTGCTCAAAAAAATAAGCGAGTTTACACTACTGTACTGTTAAGAGACTAAATGATTTCATAGTGTTTCTCTTCCCCAGTCTTGAGGCAATTAGGGCAGTATGAAAATGCAATTTACAAACCCCAGGTTGCTGTTGTTTCTTGTGCTGCGAAACAGTGAAAGGACTATGCAGCTTCATACTTCTGTGTAAAATCAAATCGATAATATTTGATCAAAAGAATAAACGATATGTCAAAGAGGAGCGAAGAGTATGCTATTTTACACCGCACCTTAATTCACACTGCTGTACAAAGAGTGACCGATATCATTATAAGAGGAATAAATAATTTCACTCTGCGTTTCTCTTTCATAGTTGGTAGGACAGTGTGCGTTGGGTGGAGGCGAGAATTACGAGGGGCAAACATGACGTGGCTGTCGTTTCATGCATTTAGACACGGTCGAAAGATTAAATGATTTCACACTGCCGATTAAACAGTATACGTGTTTGCCTGCTGAATAAACGAATTTACATTTTAGTCCACAGAATAAATGATTCACAGTATGTTTGTTGTTTTGGCACAAGGCTCATTTGCAAGTGAACCCAGTGGACTACAGGATGTAACATACGTCACACTACATCACACTATCGGTCTAAAAAATTAACAATATCAGACTGCGAATCTCTTTGCTTGTTGGAAGGACGCAAGCCAAGAATGAGAGCAGCGGAAATGAGTTACTTGAGAGGAACATGTGGAGTTACATGGAGAGAGATTGGCAAATGTGAAAGTGAAGGAGCGTTGTGGTGTTGATGTGGATGAGATAGAAAACGTTAGGAGAAATACGCTTGAGGTGGTTTGGTCATGTGGAGTGGATGGAGAGCGAGAGACTAACGAGGAGAGTGTGTGTGTGTGAGGTGGAGGGGGGGAAAGGGGGGGGGGGGGCCAAGGGATGAGAGGGGGGGATGGAAGGGAGAGGTATATAAGAGAGGAGGATGAGCTGGGGGGTGAAGACCGAAATGGCTGGGGGCAGGACGATGTGGAGGCGATTTGTTTGTGGCCACCCCTTAAGGGATTAAAGCATCTGGGAATAGATAGAGAGAGACAGAATATCTTTCCTAGTCTTGAGTCAGGTCGGACAGTGTGGGTTCGATGGAGGAGAGAAATACGAAAGGCAGGCATGAAGCTGCTGTTGCTTCATGCACTGAGAAACGGTCGAAAAATTAAATGACTTCACTCTACCGTTAAAAAACAGACTTCTCCGCCGTAAGAATAAACGATTTCAGACTTCAGTCCAAGAAATAAGGGATTTACGTTATGGTTATTGTTCTGCACGTGAATCTGGTGGACTACAGAAAACCGGTCATACTAGGAAGATAAGCCACACAATATCATACTCTCAGTCCATACTCTAAACAACTCCGCACTGCTCTGCTCCTCCGTAATCTTGAGTCAGGTCGGACAGAATGACGTGAGTGGGGGTGAGATTTAGAAAACCGGTCACACTATGAAGCAAAGTAAGCGTCACACTACACCACACTATCAGTCCAAATACTAAACAACCCCACACTGCTCTGCTCCTCCCTAATCTTGAGTCAGGTCGGGCAGTGTGGCTTGGGTGGGGATGAGATTTATGATATCGCTTCTGCGTCTGCAACCATTAGTGGCCGCGATAATATCTTGGCTGAGTTACCCCGCTACTGTTCCCCAAAGAATCATCGAACACTACGTGGAATTTATGTCAAGCTGTACACCTGGGGGATCCATTGTCTTGTTTGTTCTAAGACCTGTATTCTCGTTGTTTAAAGAAGCTCCCTACAACCTCTTCCTAAGCAATTTGTTTTCCTTACTGCGTCTTACTTTCTTCTTCTGTGTCATTTAAATAATTCCGAGAACACCATACTCAGCATAAATAACATACAATTTGATATAGACCAGCCGTATCCAAAAATAAGTCGATAAGGAAAAGGTGCCACGGAGCTTCCTTAACGGACATAGCGCTCATCTTCCACTCCGCTGGGTGATCTCTCATGTGTTGTGGAAACCTTTCAGTCAGAGTTATCTGTGTCTACCCTTCATCATTTATTCATTACCTCCTCCCACTGCCACCCCAACGCGCACACCAGCAGAGAAGCCATCCCTGCAGAACATAACAACCAGATGCGTTTATAGTTGAGCGCTAAATACGGACTGTCCACTATTACAGAGTTTCTCTCAACAGAACAAAAAGACACCTTTAACCGGAGAAGCACAAAATCAAGAGGGAATTATTGCAATCTTTTCCTTACAGCAAACTTTCTCTGAATTAAATTAAATCGTCTGCTTTGCACATTCATGAGATCTGCAGACGATTTTAATAAGCTTTAGAGAAACGATTCGGAAAGTAGAAGTTAGGTACTGCCGGCACTAACTTTATTATTTGAGGTTCATCCTAACTTTAATGTGATCATCTTATGGGGCCTCGACTGACTAACTATACCCATTTTACCTGAACGTGGCCTAGATTTTCGTCCTTTTGCAGATTATTTCATGTAGATCAGTGGCAGATACAATGGTTTGGCTCTACTTCCTTTCCATGGCCATTCTTCGCAACTGTCACCATATTTTAGTGAGAGTCTCTTGTTAGAGCTCGGAATTCAAGATGGAAAGCGGGCAATTTTAGGCCCAGTTAGCGTAAAACGGGCATAGTAGGCTACGTGATCGTGTTAAAGCATTTAACACTTTTAGGTTCCTATCCCTCACTCTTCCCCGAATTTAATCTCTGGCAATAATTGGAGAGGAACACTAACTTAGACCTTTCTTGGCCACGAGAGAGCTGAATGAAACTATAGGTGGATGGAAGAGAATGCTAGAGTTGCCCCGACCATCAGTGTTAAGGTGGCGTGTTGGCAGCGTCCTTGAAACTTATGCAGGTGCTCGGATAACAAGGTAAACAGTGTGGTGCGGGAGGCTGGAAGGTGCCTGGTTAAGCTCCGGATTTATTGATTGGAGCAGCAGACTGGGTTTGACTGCGCTGCCCCTAAATATATCGACATTCAAGATCAGGTTGTGAGCGAAGTGGGTGAGTGGGTGAGGGTGAGTGGGTGAGGGTGTGCGTGTGGGTGTGAGTGTATGAATGTGTGTGTGTTTGTATGTGTGTGTGTGTGTGTGTGTGTGTGTGTGTCAGAAAAATTGAAAAACACTTGAGTGGTGTTATTTACTCTTCTGACGGTCATTGACAAGGTGACATGGGAGCTAGTTGGATATGCGTACCTTTTTTTTTCTAAGAATGTATTTGCGTGTGTGTGTGTGTGTGTGTGTGCGTGTGTGTGTGTGTATGTGTGTG